>BQNB010066852.1:12648-34411 GCA_026074375.1 Tanacetum coccineum | reverse complement strand
TTAAAGAAGTTACAGAAATGAAAGAAATTTTTGATCAAATGTTAGCAGAGGTGGACCAGAATGTCATGGACAAGCAATGCGCTAAAGTTAAAAGGAAAAACCTTCTCACTGAGAATGAAAATCTAATCGCTAAGTGTTTGTCGAATCAATTGTTACATGATATGGAACAATCACGTTGTCTAGATCTTGAAGCTGAGATTTCTAAATCAAAACATGAGACTCAAAAAGATGTTCATGATAAAATGATAAAACATGTTTCCAAACTTGAAGGGGAATACCTAAATTTGCAATTGAAGTATCAACACCTTCAAGAACATTTTGACAACAAAAAATCGCAAACATCTCAGGCTTTACTTGAATTTGACTCATTCTTCAAATTCCAGCTTTCATTTTTCTTAGATTCCTTACTGTTCCAAGTACTTTTCATACTTTTTTATATTTTTATAATTTATTTTAGTATTTTTAATTAATTTTTTAGATTAAATCAGTTTTGAATTCATAATAAATAAAATAAAAGTCAGAAAAATATAATTTGTTTTTTTTAAATTTTCTTTTATCACTTAGGACTGTTAAAAATTAAATTTACATTTGTAGGGTTAAAATTTGATAAATTAGGTTTTAGGTCGCGTTTTTACATTCATGTTTTCGTTTTTCTTTTTTTTTTAAATTTGTAATTGCTTTCGTTTTAGGTTTAGCTTGCCCCTTAATTGCTTTTTCCCATAGAATTAGAAAACCAAATCCAATTTGTGATATTCAAGCATTGTTCCACAAACCGAACCTTGATTCTCAATATTCACGCCTCGTCGGTAAACGACCTGGGAAGGATTTTTAGGGTTTTGCTTTGGATAAAAGTAATTTCCTTCTTAAAACCCTCTTGGAATACTCTCACTCTTCTATTAATTGATATTTTGGGAATTATCCCTATATATATTTATATTATATATTTATTATATATTATATTTATATATACTTAAATTTTCAAACGAAGGAGAACAAGTTACAATGTTGGTATCGTTTAGGGCTTTCTAGCCATATAAAATAGGTCTCACAACTTAGAGTGGAGTGAGATCATCATGAAGTGAAATTGAATGAGAAGAGAAAGATTCATAATTTTACTCCAGAATTAAGGATAAATCCAATTAAAGAGATATCAACGAATAGAGAAAGTGAAGGAGATGATGAGAGTAAGCCATAGAAAGAAATAAGGATTCAGTGTTATACACCACAATAAGGGATGATAAGATAAGTTATTTAAGAACAGGAGAACAAGTTACAATGTTGGTATCATTTAGGGCTTTCTTGCCATATAAAATAGGTCTCACAACTTAGAGTGGAGTGAGATCATCATGAAGTAAATGTGAATGAGAAGAGAAAGATTCATAATTTTACTCCAAAATTGAGGATGACTCCAATTAAAGAGATATCAACGAATAGAGGAAGTGAAGGAGAAGATGAGAGTTAGCCATTAAACAAAATAAAGTGGACACAAGAAACTTTATGGTATGCTGGAATCAAATATGAGGTCAATTGCATGAGTAGTTATTGCCAAAGACCCCACATCATGAACTGTTAATTGCCTATAATGGGTAAGCGCTAGTACAAATAAATAGATCTATTAGGTTTGACAGCCCTGTCCGGGGGTCTGAATCGAATCCTTTCGAGTACCCAGTCAACAGACAATTTATATTTAGAATTTAGGTATAAGGCAATAATACCTAGTTATGGGGCAACATGAATTACATACAAGATATGTGTTAACGTCAAGGCTTCGGTGTCATGAGCTCAATGCAATCAAGATTTATACATTGCATTCGTTGCAATGTATTCTGTTGAATTATACTTTGAAATACTGTCGCTGGCTGATCTTAAACCTTGTGGTCCACTATTGAACATTACTTGATTTATTGAAACATTACTTGGATTTCGATAACAATTCTTCTATATGTTGTAACGCTACTTCTCTTACAGAAATATTTCTTGAACTATTTCAATACTGCTTTTACTTAAACCTATGAATTCACCAACATTATTGTTGACGTTTTTGCATGTATTTTCTCAGGTTATTATATTGCTAGCTGAGCATGGGAGCATTCGAGTCGCGTGGATATCAAAACTTAAAGGACTCAGTTTTCTTCACATTCGACAACTGTTTTTCCTTAGATAGACAAAATGAGTCACAATTGAAATCTGGTAATCTTGTTAAATTATAAATTAGTGGGACCTGAATTTACTCTGATTTGTTTAAATCGAATGTGACATTTTATCAAACGTCTCTTTTAGGGTCGTTTACTGTAACTTGTACTTTATACTATGAAGTGGCACCCCAATGTGGTATTCCGCTGCGTTGTGATTTTATGGGGGTGTCACATAAAGAGTCGGCGTTATATACCACAATAAGGGATGATGAGACAAGTTATTTAAGAATAGGAGAACAAGTTACAATGTTGGTATCGTTTAGGGCTATCTAGCCATATATAATAGGTCTTACAACTTAGAGTAGAGTGAGATCATCATGAAGTGAAATTGAATGAGAATAGAAAGATTCATAATTTTACTCCAGAGTTAAGGATGACTCCAATTAAAGAGATATCAACGAATAGAGAAAGTAAAAAAGAAGATAAGAGTAGGCCATAGAACAAAATAAAGAGTCGGTGTTATACACCACAATAAGGGATGATGAGACAAGTTATTTAAGAATAGGAGAACAAGTTACAATGTTGGTATCGTTTAGGGCTTTCTAGCCATATAAAATAGGTCTCACAACTTAGAGTGGAGTGAGATCATCATGAAGTGAAATTGAATGAGAATAGAAAGATTCATAATTTTACTCCAGAGTTGAGGATGACTCTAATTAAAGAGATATCAACGAAAAGAGAAAGTTAAGAAGAAGTTGAGAGTAGGCCATAGAACAAAATAAAGAGACGGTGTTATACACCACAATAAGGGATGATGAGACAAGTTATTTGAGAACAGGAGAACAAGTTACAATGTTGGTATTGTTAGGGCTTTCTAGGCATATAAAATAGGTCTCACAACATAGAGTAGAGGGAGGTCATCATGAAGAGAAAGTGAATGAGAAGATATAGATTAATAATTTTACTTCAAAATTAGGGATAAATCCAATTAAATAGATATCAACGAATATAGAAAGTGAAGGAGACGTTGAGAGTAAGCCATAGAAAGAAATAAAGAGTCGCGGTTATACACCACAATAAGGGATTATGAGACAAGATCTTTAAAAATAGGAGAACAAGTTACAATGTTGGTATTGTTAGGGCTTTCTAGGCATCTAAAATAGGTCTCACAACTTAGAGTGGAAGGAGATCATCATGAAGAGAAAGTGAATGAGAAGATATAGATTAATAATTTTTCACCAAAATTAGGGATAAATCCAATTAAAGAGATATCAACGAATAGAGAAAGTGAAGGAGACGATGAGATTAAGCCATAGAAAGAAATAAAGAGTCAGCGTTATACACCACAATAAGAGATGATGAGACAAGTTATTTAAGAACATGAGAACAAGTTACAACGTTGGTATCGTTTAGGGCTTTCTAGCCATATAAATTAGGTCTCACAACTTAGAGTAGAGTGAGATCATCATGAAGTGAAATTGAATGAGAAGAGAAAGATTCATAATTTTACTCCAAATTGAGGATGACTCCAATTCAAGAGATATCAACAAATAGTGGAAGTGAAGGAGAAGATGAGAGTTAGCCATTGAACGAAATAAAGAGTCGGTGTTATACACCACAATAAAGGATGATGAGATAAGTTCTTTAAAAACAAGAGAACAAGTTACAATGTTGGTAACGTTAGGGCTTTCTAGGCATATAAAATAGGTCTCACAACTTAGAGTGGAGGGAGATCATCATGAAGATAAAGTGAATGAAAAGATAAAGATTAATAATTTTACTCTAAAATTAAAGATAACTCCAATTAAAGAGATATCAACGAATAGAGAAAGTGAAGGAGACGATGAGAGTAAGCCATAGAAAGAAATAAAGAGTTAGCGTTATACACCACAATAAGGGATGATGAGATAAGTTCTTTAAAAACAGGAGAACAAGTTACATTGTTGGTATCGTATTGGATTTCTAGGCATCTGAAATACGACTCACAACTTAGAGTGGAGGGAGATCATCATGAAGAGAAAGTGAATGAGAAGATATAGATTAGTAATTTTACTCCAAAATTAGGGATAAATCCAATTAAATAGATATCAACGAATATAGAAAGTGAAGGAGACGATGAGAATAAGCCATAGAATAAAATAAAGAGTCAGCATTATACACCACAATAAGGGATGAAGAGAAAAATTATTTAAAAATAGAAGAACAAGTTACAATGCTGGTAACGTTTAGGGCTTTCTAGCCATATAAAATAGGTCTCACAACTTAGAGTGGAGTGAGATCATCATGAAGTGAAATTGAATGAGAAGAGAAAGATTCATAATTTTACTCTAGAATTAGGGATAAATCCAATTAAAGTGATATCAACGAATAGAGAAAGTGAAGGAGATGATGAGTGTAAGCCATAGAAAGAAATAAAGATTCAGCATTATACACCATAATAAGGGATGATGAGATATGTTATTTAAGAACAGGAGAACAAGTTACAATGTTAGTATCGTCAGGGATTTCTAGGCATCTAAAATAGGTATCACAACTTAGAGTGGAGGGAGATCATCGTGAAGAGAAAGTGAATGAGAAGATATAGATTAATAATTTTACTCCAAAATTAGGGATAAATCTAATTAAAGAGATATCAACGAATAGAGAAAGTAAAGGAGACGATGAGAGTAAGCCATAGAAAGAAATATAGAGTCGGTGTTATACACCATAATAAGGGATGATGAGACAAGTTATTTAAGAACAGGAGATCAAGTTACAATGTTGGTATCATTTAGGAGATTCTAGCCATATAAAATAGGTCTCACAACTTAGAGTGGAGTGAGATCATCATGAAGTGAAAATGAATGAGAAGAGAAAGATTCATAATTTTACTATAGAATTAAGGATGACTCAAATTAAAGAGATATCAACGAATAGAGGAAGTGAAGAAGAAGATAAAAGTTAGCCATTGAACATAATAAAGAGTCGGAGTTATACACCACAATAAGGGATGATGAGACAAGTTATTTAAGAATAGGAGAACAAGTTACAATGTTTTTATCGTTAGGGCTTTCTAGGCATCTAAAATAGGTCTCACAACTTAGAGTGGAGGGAGATCATCATGAAGCGAAAGTGAATGAGAAGATATAGATTAATAATTTTACTCTAAAATTAGAGATAACTCCAATTAAAGAGATTTCAACGAATAGGGAAAGTGAAGGAGACAATGAGAGTAAGGCATAGAAAGAAATAAAGAGTCGGCGTTATACACCACAATAAGGGATGATGAGACAAGTTATTTAAGAATAGGAGAACAAGTTACAATGTTGGTATTGTTTAGCGCTTTCTAGCCATATAAAATAGGTCTCACAACTTAGTGTGGAGGGAGATCATCATGAAGTGAAAGTGAATGAGAAGAGAAAGATGCATAATTTTACTCCAGAATTAAGGATGACTCCAATTAAAGAGATATCAACGAATAGAGGAAGTGAAGGAGAAGATGAGAGTTAGCCATAGAAAGAAATAAAGAGTCGGAGTTATATACCACCATAAGGAATGATGAGACAAGTTATTTAAGAAAAGGAGAACAAGTTACAATGTTGGTATCGTTTAGGGCTTTCTAGCCATATAAAATAGGTCTCACAACATAGAGTGGAGTAAGATCATCCTGAAGTGAAAGTGAATGAGAAGAGATAGATTAATAATTTTACTCTAAAATTAGAGATAACTCTAATTAAAGAGATATCAACGAATAGGGAAAGTGAAGGAGAAGATATAAATTAATAATTTTACTCCAAAATTAGGGATAAATCCAATTAAAGAGATATAAACGAATAGAGGAAGTGAAGGAGGCGATGAGAGTAAGCCATAGAAAGAAATAAAGAGTCGGCGTTATACACCACAATAAGGGATGATGAGACAAGTTATTTAAGATGAACATTTTTTGAATGCTTAAAAAGACCTTATAGAGATGCGTAGGATAATGTAATCCCAAGGATATAAACCCTAACCAAGCTTTCAAAATCAAAACCCTAATCAAGAAAACCCTAAATATGTTTTCTTGATTAATCTTTGTTAAACCCAAATCCAAGCTTGTTAACACCTTGAGTAACCTTAGATGATCTTAGAATGAACCTTAGTGTGCTTGGAATACCTTAGAACCAAAAGGAAAATGAAACCCTAGTTGATAGAGTTTGGCCGTGGGTTTTGGTCATAAAAAGAGAGAGTTTTTGGTGCTTGGTGAATTATTTAGTGAATGTAAATGGATGCTAGTTGTATGACTTCCTTTATATTGGCATAGTAGATACTAAACAAAGCTTAACCATTACCACAAGAGATTGGTGGTTGGAAGTACAAGGTTGTAAGAGTTTGGGTACACATGATGTGCCAATTTATAGAAGAGTGGGATTTAGGGTACACTTTGTGTAAGGTATGAGTTGTAAATGAAGAGTTAGTGGGTTTTAAGGTTTTATTTCTTGCACATATATGTTGGATCCGGCCATATGAGTTTATAAGTGGATAAATTTGTTAATTTTTGTGTATTGGGTATAAAAGTGGGTATTTGTTTGAGTGTAGATGGGTAAAGGTGCTTCCGGGTATGCCCGAATGTAATTTATTGCAAAACGTAAGCGTTTTACGTAACTAACAAAAATAAATTACAAAAAGTTATAAATTATACTCCTAATAATCATATAACACTTGCTTGATGTAAAATTTGTTTTGTTTGGTGTCCGTTTATATTGAACGTTGATTTTTAGTTTACGCGATTGAACTTAATAAGATAATAATTAAAAAGCGAACGCGGTGTGTGGGTAAAACTCTAAAAATAAATAATGGAATTAATTAAAGTCGTAAACAACCTGAAAATGAGAAATATCACACTACTAGTCTCATTAAGGTTAGTTTTGCACTCCTCTATTTCTTGAGTCAATGATGCGTTTGCTTTCTTTAATTGCTTTAAAATCATTTTGTTTTCCTCAGTATCAAGAGTTAAATTTGTAATTAAATTAGCAAGCGCAGCACTCTCATCAACACATTCTGTGCATTTTGGATCAAATCCTGTATTATATTATTCACGATATTTGATGAAGCAGGGAAGTGACTATGCTATCATCCTTTCTCCATAACATATGTGTCATTAATGGATTCAGGTTGCTCAGAATGTCGTCTTTCATTTGCAAACACATTATTTTCATCATGGTTTTGTACCTGTTCCAATGGCTGTTCAGTTGAACTGGATTCTTCTGGTAAGACCTCCTGAATCTTTGCCATGAAACTGTAATGTGCTTCCAATTCCTGTTCATCAATCTCTTCATCCGTGTCCGCTAGCCAATCAGCTTGCTCAGCTTGCAGTGGAACACCTTGTTCAGCTTGTTTGCACATCATCATCTTTTCCTTGTGATACGTGTAGTCTTTAACCCGCTTTGGCTTCCTGCATTCCTTTGCATAGTGGCCAAATCCCTTGCAGTTAAAGCACTGTATCCCATTCTGTTGCACTACCTGACTTCCTACAGTTTCCCTAGCCCCAGCAACTGTCATTGTCCTTTGATTCCCAAACTGCCCTGACTGATTGTCGTTGTTATACCTTGGTGTGGTATCTTCAGTCTTGTTCCTGGAGTTTGAAGAAGTTCGAAGGTTGTTGTTGGTAGGTTTGTAGAGCTTCTTGAAATACTTTGCAAGGAGTGCCAAATTCTTTTGCATATCCTTATCCCTCTGAGCTTGTTCAGGATCACTGTCTTCTTCAAACACTAACTCAGATTGAGGTGTAACTGGTTTGGCAATCTCTTTGCCTTTATGTCTGGTAGATGCACTAGGTCTTGTAGAAGATGATGTTTCATTAGATCTTTGAGGTTTTGGTGCTTGATAGTAATTATCTGAGTATGGTTGAGCAGCCACAAGAAGTGCTAATGGATTTGCACTTTTGGCTATTCTCTCAGCACGGATATCATTAACTTCATTTTGATACTGCTTCAGAATGTCAAAAAGTATGTGATATGAGATGGTATCTATTTCTTTTGATTGCTTGACAACCGTCATAAATCTTGACCATTCTGGTTGAAGTTGTTGAAGAAATTGAACAATCACTTGCATTGTAGTAACTTGCAAGTTGTTTCTTGTCAATTCATTCATCAGTTTATAAAACCGTAAGTAATATGACTGCTTTGATTCTCTATCTCGAGAAGTAAACTTCCCAAATTCCCAGAACAGATTGGTCTTTACATCTTGTACGTTTAATGATTTACCATGTTGTAGCCTTTCAATGGCTATCCACATCTCATTCGCTGTTTTACAAGCATCAAAAGTGGAATAGATATCATCTCAAATACCAGTTAAAAGCAAAAAAATTGTTTCTTTTTTAGACAGAAAGTGTTCTTTGTTCTCTGGAGTCATGTTCAATACTGTTTCAATTGTTGTATGTTGTTGTATTGCAGGATTACCTTCCGTTGCAACAACAGCTTGAACTAGTACAATAGATGGCACGTAGGGACCAGATAGTATGATTTTTCTTAGTCCCTCACCATTTGGTTTCGTGTCAATGTACCATAGAAAACGTGATCACCATTATGAATATCTTCCTGGTCCAAGCATTGGTGGACGATCTTTTAAACCAGCTGCCATGATATTGTTGTGCATTTGACTATCTGTTGAGGATGTGTTGACTGGAGTAGACATGATGAATGAATGAATGTGTATTATGAAGTGTTAATATATGTTGGATCTTAAGTGGATGTGATGTGGTTGAAGTTGTGGTCTTGAATGCATTTCACGTTCAATAGACAAACCGATAAGTGAATTAACAAGATTTTACAAAATCAATAGACAAACCGTGAATGAATAATCGATTGATGTTAATGTGTGTTTGTTGAATGATTAGTCCTTTGTTTGTTGTTTTATTTGATGTTTTGTTATGTTTAGACAATGATTAATAGATTCCTAAACAAGGGTTTTCAATGGATAAAACGCAATGTCTTTAGACAAAACGCAGTCAATTCTTGAGACAAAACACAACCAAAAAATGAAATGAACAGAGTCTCCCCTAGGCAAAACGCAATAAGGGTCTTCAATTAGGCAAAACGCAATGTCTTGAGGCAAAACACAATGACCAAAACGCAGTCTTGAGGCAAAACACAATGACCAAAACGCAGTCTTAAGGTAAAATGCAATGACCAAAATGCAGTCTTGAGGCAAAACGCAATGACCAAAACGCAGTCTTAAGGCAAATCGCAATGACCAAAACGCAGTCTTGAGGCAAAACGCAATGACCAAAACGCAGTCTTGAGGCAAAACACAATCAAGAACACCCCTTTAGTGAGTCAAAACGCATCCAAGAAAAAAATCATCAACCATTCTTGAAAGCCACGAAATGATGTTAAAACCACCTAGTAATGATGCAAGGGATAGAACTAAGCCTAAAAGTACAAATCTTTAACACTTTTAACCACAAACAAGTATCAAATCTTGATTTTCTAGGTATATTTTTCGAACAAAAAAAAATAAACAACCCAACCCACGAATTTTGATGATTTTGAACCACAAATCAAACACGAATCTACCCTTGAAGCTCTGATACCAATTGTAGGATCCCGTATAACACTTCACTTCATATAACAAACCACGAATCGATCAAGAAAATAGATAAAGAAAGTTAGTTGATTTAGAGAGAGAAAGAGGAGAGAGAGTTGAGAGAGAAATTAGAGAAAAAGAAAATGGAATTTTTATTAATGAACCAACTCCCTTTTCCTAGGTGGAAAAGTTATTTATATACCCCGACACATTAAGTTACGTTCGGGATATTTGACTAGGACCCGGGCTCGGGTTTTGCTTAGGATTAAACCTGAAACATATACAATATTAGATTAACTATCGAGCCCAATTCCCGATACTTTCCTATTACAACGTTAACTAATTAATTGACCAAGACTTAAGTACATAATGAACGAACTTCATGTTTGACTCAATATTTTGAGGCTAACAAATAATTCTATTTGTAAAAGCTCTGAAGGACTTATTTAACACATTCAATCAATATTTGGTTGATGAACTTTATAAAGTCTAAAATGCCTTTCATCAAATGGAACAGGCTATGGAACAACATCGTTTAGAGTCAAAAACATTTGAAGTTAAATTGAATTAAGTTTTGAACGAAAACGAACAACTCTTGGAACAAGACATTAACAAAGATATTGTGAACATAATTATGAATTATTTTGTGGATAATGTCTCTGTGAATGTGCATGAATGTGAAAAGTGTCTGAAACTTGAGACTGAGCTTCTCAACAAAAAGAATTTCGTTGAAAAAGAGATTTACGATAAACTGTTCAAAAGTTTTGCCACTCTTGAAAAAACATTGCATCTCTTTAGAAGTTGATACTCAACTTATTAGGAAATTTTTCAAAGGGACAATTCTGTTTCAAATCAAAGTGCTCCAAGTTTTGATTAATTATTTGAATTAAATGAATTGAAAGCTCAGTCCCAAGAGAAAGACATGGTCATAAAGAAGTTGAAAGAGAGAATTAAATCTCTAAGTGGAAAAATGAATGAGGATAAGATTAAAAAGGACTTAGAAGAGATTGAAACAATAAATATTGAATTGGATCATAGGGTGTCGAAGCTTATTGCTGAGAATGAGCATTTGAAACAGACCTATAAGCAACTTTATGACTCGATTAAACCAACACGTATTCGATCAAAAGAACAATGTGATGATTTAATTAATCAAGTCAATCTAAAGTCTGTGGAAATCTCTGATTTAAATGCTAGTCTTCAGGAAAAAGTTTTGGAAATTACAGCTCTCAAGAATGACTTAAGGAAACTTAAAGGAAAAGCTCTAGTAGATAATGTTGTTACGAAACACACTATTGATCCAAAGATGCTTAAGATTGATGTGGAACCAATAACCCCTAAATTGTTGAATAAAAAGACAACTCACTCTGCCTATATTAAGCACACTCAAGAAGAAGCTACAATTCTTAGGGATCTAGTTGAACATGTTAAATCAAAATATCCACTAGATCATTCCTTAGAATCTGCCTGTAGGTATGCTAAACTAATTCAGGAGTTGCTTACACACATCAGTAAAACCTGCCCGAGTGTCAATAATACTGATGGAAAATTAGTGGCTGTGACACCAAAGAACAAGGACAAAAGAGTTAGATTCACTGAGACCATAACATCCTCAGGATACATAATTACTAAAACAGCCTCTACATCAAACCTAGTTTCTAATAAACCTATTTGTCTTCTACAGGAGTAAAACCGTCTACTAGTGCTAGCGGATCACAGCCTTTAGGCAATACAAAGAAAGATAAGATTCTGCAAACACCAAGTAGTACTTAGAAGAATAAAGTAGAAGCCCACCCTAGAAAAGTTAAATCTAGTTTGAAAAATAAAGATTGTGTTGTTTAACCTAAAGAAACTGCTCATGTGCAGCATTCTAAGCTTAATGTGAATCCTGAACTTAAATGTGTTAAGTGTAATGGTTACATGCTTTCTGATAATCATGATTTATATGTTCTTGATTTTATCAATAATGTGAATGCTCATAAAAAAACTAAATCTGTTAAGAAAAGTTCAAAGAGAAAAGTTTGGAAACCAACAGGAAAGGTGTTTACAAATATTAGATACATCTGGAGACCTATTGGTCAGACCTTCACTATAGTAGGAAATGTGTGCCCTTTAACTAGGATTACCACAACTGCTGAAGTACCCTTTAGGAAACCAACTGCTCTAGAAAATGAAACACCTAAACCTGTTGTAACATTGGTTTACTCAAGGAAACCTAGGAAATCTTAAACTAATGTTCCTGTTAGCAAATCTAAGGTTCTTAAATCTTTATCTGCTAACAAAAAGGAACCCAGCCAATCTTGGGGATCTTCCATCTTCCTCTCTTGATGAATGCAAGTCATCCACTATGTTCTCTGGTATTCGGACTTCGGCTGCTCTAAGCATATGACTGGAGATCGTTCTCAGCTCACCAATTTCGTCAATAAGTTTTTGGGTACAGTCAAATTCAGAAATGATCACATGGCAAAGATTATGGGATATGGTGATTATCAGATTGGAAATGTTATGATCTCAAGGGTTTAATACGTGGAAGGACTTAGACATAACTTATTCTCCATTGGAAAATTCTGTGATTCGAACCTTGAAGTTACTTTTCGTCAACACACCTGCTTCATACGTAACCTAGAAGGTGTTGACCTATTCACTGGATCTCGAGGAAACAATCTGTATACTCTGTCTCTTGGAGATATGATGGCGTCCTCTCTGATATGTCTCTTGTCAAAGGCCTCAAAGACTAAGTCCTGGCTATGGCACAGACGTTTGTCTCATCTAAACTTTAGTACTATCAACCATTTAGCTAGACATGGTCTTGTTTGAGGCCTCTCTAAGCTTAAATTCAAAAAGGACCATCTGTGTTCTGCCTGTGCTATGGGTAAAAGCAAGAAGAAACCCCACAAACCTAAATCTGAAGACACTAATCAAGAAAAACTTTATCTGTTGCACATGGATCTTTGTGGACCAATGCGTGTCGCAAGCGTCAATGGAAAGAAGTATATCCTCATCATTATCGATGATTACTCTTGATTTACATGGGTTAAATGTTTAAGGTCAAAAGATGAAGCTCCAGATTTTATAATCAAGTTTCTCAAGATGATCCAAGTGCGACCTAAAGTACCTATCCGACGCCTCAGAACAGATAATGGAACTGAATTTGTTAATCAAACTTTACGTGAATATTATGAGAAGGTTCACATCTCTCATGAAACATCTGTTGCTCGCTCTCCACAGCAAAATGGTATCGTTGAAAGACGGCCGCACAATGTTAATTTATGCAAAAGCTCCGTTATTCTTATGGGCAGAAGCAGTGGCTACCACGTGTTACACCCAAAATCGTTCCATCATACGTCTTCGTCACGACAAAACCCCATATGAGCTTTTACATGACAAACCTCCCAACTTATCAAATTTTCATGTATTTGGTGCACTCTGCTATCCGACAAATGATAGTGAGAACTTTGGTAAGTTACAACCAAAAGCTGATATTGGTATTTTCATCAGTTATGCACTCACAAAGAAAGCATTTCGAATTTACAATGATGTACCAGATGAATCATTGAGACAATTCATGTAGATTTTGATGAGCTGGCTGTTATGGCTTCTGAACATAGCAGTTCAGGACCCGCACTTCATAAAATGACTCCTGCAACAATCAGTTTAGGACTCGTGTCAAACCCTCCTCCTTCAACACCATTTGTACCTTCGTCAAGAATAGATTGGGATATTTTGTTTTAACCGATGTTTGATGAATTACTCACTCCTCCACCCAGTGTTGATTACCCATCCACTGAAGTCGTTGCTCTAATTCATGAAGTAGTTGCTCCAGTTCCCGCTGTATCAACATGTTCACCTTCTTCAATAATTGTTGACCAAGATGCACCATCACCAAGTTATTCTCAAACAACACCCAAAACTCAACCTCCCGTCATTCCTAACGATGTTGAAGAAGACAATCATGATATTGGAATTATACATATGGGTAATGATCCGTACTTTGGTATCCTAATTCTAGAAATCCCTTCTGATCAATCTTCATCGTCGGATTCTATTCATACAATTGTGCATCTCGATCACTAAATTTCTGAACATAATAGCAAATGGACTAAGGATCATCCACTTGAAAACATAATCGGTGAACTTGCTAGACCAGTTTCCACAAGGCTACAATTACACGAGCAAGCTCTTTTCTGTTACTACGATGCTTTCCTCACTGTTGTTGAACCCAAGACGTATAAATATGCTTTGACTCAATCCTGCTAGATCGAAGCAATGCAAGAAGAACTCAATGAGTTTGAACGCCTTGAAGTATGGGAGCTCGTACCCCGACTAGATAGAGTTATGATTATTACTTTGAAATGAATCTACAAAGTGAAGCTAGACGAACTAGGAGGTATTCTAAAGAACAAAGCTCTATTAGTGGCTCGTGGTTACCGTCAAGAAGAGGGTATTGATTTTGAAGAGTCTTTTGCTCCGGTTGCAAGATTAGAGGCTATAAGGATTTTTTTAGCGTTTGCCGCTCACATGAACATGGTCGTCTACCAAATGGATGTTAAGACTGCGTTTCTAAATGGTAATTTGCGGGAAGAGGTTTCTGTTAGCTAGCTAGACGGTTTTGTGGATCCAGATAACCCCAATCACGTGTACAAGCTAAAGAAGGCTCTTTATGGGTTGAAACAAGCTCCACGCGCGTGGTATGACATGTTGTCTTCGTTCCTGATATCCCAAGACTTCTCCAAAGGCTTAGTAAATCATACTCTGTTCATCTGCAAGGAAGGTAAAGAATTACTTCTGGTACAAGTATATGTCGATGATATTATCTTTGCTGCATCTACACCTGAACTTTGTGACCTATTTGCTAAAATCATGTGTTTAAAATTTAAGATGTCAATGATGGGCAAAATCTCATTTTTCTTAGGACTATAGATTTTTCAAAATCCCAAAGGAATCTTATTAACCAGTCAAAATATGCCCTTGAATCTTTAAAGAAATACGGTTTTGACTCTTGTGACCTAATGGATACTCCCATGGTGGAGAAATCCAAACTGGATGAGGATAAAGAAGGGAAAGCCATTGATCCATCACACTATCATGGCATGATTGGCACCCTCCTTTATCTCATAGCCAGTAGATCTGACCTACAATTTGCTATATGCATGTGTGCCCGATATCAGGTTAGGCCTACCGAAAAGCACTTACATGCGGTCAAAAGGATCTTTCGATATCTAAGAGGAACCGTCAATCAAGGACTATGGTATCCGAAGGATTCGATGTCACACCCCATAAATTCTTGGTTTGTATTCCAACTCATTCTGGTCATCTACTTTTAAATTTTATACGTTACGTTTAAATCTGACAATTTACCGAGAAACTAAACTGCGTAAAAACTGAGAAACATCATCGGACGCGTTCCGGCATCGGTTAAAAATTTATTTAGGCATTATATCGGGATGTTGTGCTCAAATTCTTTGGATGAGATCACAGCTTACCGACTATGGCCTTGGATTCAATAAAATTCCAATGTACTGTGATAACAAAAGCGCTATTGCCTTAAGCTGCAACAATGTTCACATTCCAGGGTCGAAGCATATAGACATCCGATTTAAATTTTATCAAGGGAGACATGTTGAGAATGGGGTGATTGAACTTTACTTTGTCAATACGGAGTATCAACTGGCGGACATCTTCACAAAAGCCCTTGCAAGAGAAAGAATTGAATTTCTTATCAACAAGCTGGGAATGCGGAGTTTTACGTCGGAGTCCTGAAAACAATAGCAGTTGATAATTGACTGAATAGTGGTGGTACCTATTCAAATATCCTGTATCATATGTATATATATTAAACAATTCATAACAACCAAAAGATTTTTCATTTTACATGCAAAGTTCTATAAAACACACAAATACAAAATTATAAAACTCATAAAACAAAGAAAAATATTCAAAAATGTATGAAGAATTATAAAAAGATGGTATATGGATGTCTTCTGTAATATCGATAAACATTTACATAGTCGTAGAAAATGTCATTCTATAATGATACGGGCTGTAATGAAGCTGAGCAGAAGTTTAAATAGTTTTCAAAAAACATGCAAATGGCTTGCTATTATTTTCAGATAGCAACCCGGTCTTCAGGTTTATAAGGCAGTATTTCAAAGAAAAAAACTTGACCTCTTAACGGGAATTTATTCTTGGGCATGGTCTACTTTATGATCATGCAAAGGCTTGTGATTACTTTGATCTATAACCCGTGCTTCCTATAGTCACATATGTGTAGTGTCAGTGCCTTATGGGTAAATATAAGGAGAAATCTTATTCTAAGGTGTTTGTTTTTAAAAAATAAAACATTGGTTCATCAGAAAATGCTTTTCAAAGACATTTGACCAACTCAAACAACGACTACAACTCTTTAACTAGAAAACGGGTCATTGTTTGAGGCGGAGAAAATGTCAAATATCTTCTTCATAATAATGTGGATAATGAGAAAAAGGTTTTTAAACAATAACTGGAATATCATTTGTAAGGAAAGTTAATTAAGTTTAGCTTATGTGTGTCTTATATGTTTTTGTTTTATGGCCTTTGGTGTAGTGTGCAAAATAACAAGTTTTTTAGGAAGCTAAAGTATAAAATATTAGGGATATTTGTAGCCATTGTTAAACCTTTATTGCCTTATAAAACTTAAGAGTGAAAAATAAACAGAATAAGAAACTTGAGGGGTCAAATGTGTCAAAAACGAAAAACATTTTATAACATCACTCTTCCCCCCGTCTCTTTACACACACAAACACACACTAAAATTTGAATTTTTTTCTTCCCTCTCCTTCGCACGATCGTCTCTTTCCATTCCATCATTTCAAGTTAATTTCACACCTAAGGTATAACTACAATCTCGTTCTACTCCTCCTAAACAACTCATAACTCGAAGTAATTGAGATTTCATTCAGTTTTGAGCTCGAAAACCCTAATTCTTAAGTTAAGGTTTATCAAAATCAAAAATGCATAAATCTTCTAATTAATTGAGGGGTTATGATCGCTTTGGAGTATAGAAGACGTGTTTAAAGCAGTTTTATGTATTGTTAACATTTGAATAAGTTATGGTCAATTGAGTGCTCGAAAATTTGGGGGTTTGCAAAATAGTGTAAAAAGTTTCTGGGTTTTGTGTTAGGGAGTTTCTCATCATCTTATTGAATATGTTTGGTTAATAATATCACAACATTGTTTGTGGTTCGTTGAGTGTTTGTACTAAAGTTGTTATACATGGCTCGTTTTTGCTCATACTAGTTGTGTTTTGGCTTAAATGTTGTTATCTTAGTGCCTAAATGATAATACTTAATCATATGTTTGTAATGGAAAACATGTGTGATTGCCTAATATGACTTGTTTGAGAAATGTTAAAAAATGAACCGAACAACTTGTTGTCTGTGGGAACCGAACAAAATGATCTCTTGATGACACGTAATCCTTCTGGTAGAAGGAACCGAACAACTAAGTGGCTAGTAGGAACCGAACAACTCAGTGGTTAGTAGGAACCGAACAACTCAATTGTTAAAAGAAACCAAACAACTCGTTGTATTAAGGAACCGAACAACTATTGTTAGAAGGAACCGAACAACTCAGTTTCTTAGAAGGAACCGAACAACTCAGTTTAGAAGGAACCCCGAACTTCTCCGTATTCTAAGTAGGAACCGATAAACTTCAGTTAGAAGGACCGAACAACTCAGTTTCATAGAAGGAATCGACAATCAGTTTATGAAGGGAACGATACAAGTCTGTTTACTAGACGGTAACGAACAATTAGTTCAAAGGAAACCTGAATAACTTAGTTTGTTAAAGGAACGAACAACTCGTTGTTTAAGGAACAGATACAATCTATTGTTAGAGGATCGAACAATCTCAGTTTCTTTATAAGGAACGAACAACTCAGCTTAGAAGGAACCGAACAACTTCAGTTTACTAGACGGAACCGAACAACTTAGTTCAAAAGGAACCAAATAACTCATGTTTGTTAGCAAGGAACGAACAACTAATACTTTAAGTTTCTCATGAAGGAACCGATCAACTTGAGTTCTATAAGAAGCAGAACAACTAGTTTTCCTTAGAAATATGTTTGTTCAAGACCCAAATCACTTAAGATCAAATTTTCAATTTAAAGGCGATTTAAAATTTTAATTAGGGTATTAATTTTAACTTGGTTAATTATACACTCTGAAACAGTTAAAGTTATACCTTAAGTTATCATTTTAAATGGATAGGTCTTTATAAGTGCAAAAGTCTTTAAATTCCTAAATCTTAAGAAAGTTCCCATCATAATAATTTACGTGCTCACTTCCAATTGGTCTTATATAGTATATTGAAAAATTGGTTGTACATAAAAATGTTTGATCATATTTTGCAGAACATGGATACTAAACGAGCTCAGAAAACAGCAACTGGATGATGAATTAGTTCGTCCCATGTGACCGTCTTAAGATAGGTAAAAGCAATCTTCGACTAAGCTCAATTCTCAAATCCAAAGAACCTACTCTTCAAGTGGCATTAGATTGCTCTTTAAACTCACTCCATTCTAAATAGCATTTGAGATCGCTGTGATGTTCGGAAATATACAAGCAAGAAGTTTGGGTCACTTTTCAGACATCATTCTTCACTTCGTTTCAATGTTGAATGGCCAAAAGTCATCTGTTACGTTGGACAACTTCAGAGATTTGTCAGATTTGCCCTAAACTCCCTGGTCAGATATTTGAAGAACCCCCACTTAAAAAGGAGATTCTATCTTTTATTAGAGACCTTAGACACACTAGTGAGATCAAGTTTTTATCCGATGTCAACGTCAATCACATGCATCAACCATTGAGATCGTTTGTTGCCATAATCAACAAGTGTCTAAGTGGAAAAATACTGCTGGAAGTCTTCGCTTGTTCACGTGCCAATTACTTTTGGGGGAATGTATCTTAAACATGACTGTTGACTTACGTGTATTGCTGTGGGAAGATTTGGTCGTACCAGTGGAGAGAAGAATTCTAAGAAGACAATGACATTATTATCACGATTCACTAAAGTCATTGATAGATACTTCATGGCAAAGGCTCAGGCACATACCAAGGAGAAATCAAGATGTTTTGGCACTTATGTACGGGGATGATTTTGTTCACCACAATAAGAGTCATTTCTAAACATCAGGATACACATGTATACGACGCTATTCTCCCTCAGCACTTGACCAACCAAGCCATTATGGAGTCCGAAGCCTACATGACTTACCATGCTTATGATATTGGTGAAAAGACTCCAAAACCAAAATATACAAAGAAGAAAGCTGATTCTGTATCATCTCTCAAGATGAAGTCTTTACTAGTTTAAAGGTAACAGAAGAATCAAGGACGTAGCAAAGGGAGATAACCCTGCCCAAGAGAAGCAACCTCAACAAAGTCCAAAAGGTTTAACTAGTGCTATTTGAGGTTTGCTTTGACTGAAGCTACACAAATAAGTAGTGATATGTGTTTCATTACACATACATTTTCCAGTTAAAACGAACTTAAAAGAATAAAAACATACCAAAAATACATTGTATTTGTATGTTTGCATTTGTATTGTGCAGGGAACGGATATCTCACAAAAAGACGAAAAGCCAAGCAAAAAAGAGCAAAAAGGGACACGGGATAAGAAAACGTGTGTTGAAAGGCGAAGCCCAATCAAAAAGTATAGTAAATAGAGAAGAAAAAGCAAAGAAACAATATAACTTGTGGGGTCAAAAATGCCAAACCTCTAGTTATTTAAGGAAAACAGGCAGGGGCTGATTATGAAATTTGGAAACTGCATTTGTAAAAGAAGAAAAAGGGGAAAAAGGATAATGAAAAGACAGAAGTGTAGAGGGGCTTTTCTTTGTTCAAAAGCCTCAAACATTCCCTTAATCAATCTTCATCCTCTCTCTGCACAGCCTAACTTGGATAATCCTCTTTCCGCCAATACCAAAACAAAAAAGCCTTCACCTGTTTTGCTCCATACTTTACCTGCAAATTACATCATCCACCCTACTAACCATCCCAGTTGTATAAATGCCAAGTTGGAATCTCCATTCCCAATGCATTTTCGTATGGCTGAGTTGTTCCAAAGAAGCTCTAAAGAAAATCAAAGGCTGGGATTTGCTCTAGATTTCCTAACAAACTAGCAACTTGGTTTTATCTTCTCAAGAAGACACGATGCAAGTCCAATACTTCGGCTATATATAGAGCTTCTTGTAAAGCCAAACCAGAGGAGGGGAGAAGAATCTAGTTTTTAGTTTTTAATTTAACTTAGCTTATTTTCAGTTATTTACAGTTTTTACTTTCAGCCTGTAACACTTTCAAGTTTTAATACAAGTTTAAGTTTTTAAAGTCACTTTATATCCAAGTGTTGTGTTTCGGTAACTTGAGTTGTTTTTTGTTCAAAAAGCTTCAATCAGCTTCGTTACAACTGTTTTAATAAGTAAACTCTTAAAATGGTTATGTATGTTAAGAGAATATCACACCCAATCACTCTCAAATGTACTCAGCTTATGTTATGGATGATAGCCAGTTTTGGATGGCTTATAGACTGCATAGTTGTTCCCTATGCAGTTAGTGCTTGTAGATTCATTGTTTGCCCCTGTTCGAGCAAGGGTTTTTTGTAAGTCTCTCTCTCTTTTTCTTTTATTTATTACTTTAGGCAGAACTGCTTGTTATTAGTAACACCCCAGAATTGCTTAGGCCAAATCAGCCTATTTAAGTGTTTAATCTTAATCATAATTGCTTTAAAGTGTTTATTTGTTGATAAATAATTGTTTTTAATTAATTTGAGAGAAAAATGATTTTTAAAGCGGTTTTTTCCACTAACAGTACTTAAACCTTAAGTTTGTTCTAGCTAGTAAACTTTTTGGAACAGAATTTAACTTAACACTACCAGGTATAACTCCAAGTTTAGTATGCTAGTTCATTTTCTGTGGATTTCAAAGGTAGCTTAGTTACTAATAACCAACTAGCAGACTTAACTCCATGTTAGTTTTGTCAGTTAAAAACTGTTAGTACATTGAACAGGTCTATTTTAGCTTATCAGTTATTATTTAGCTTGTTTAAGATTTCTTTGCTTTTTAGAGTCAGATTAAGCTTATTTTAGTGGTATGTTTTCAGTAGACTTATTTGTCTTTTAAAATAACTTTACGAGATTATCAGTTTTAGTTTTTCGCTTGTTTATCAATATAGTTCTATTTTAGTTGCTTATTCTTATGTTAAGTGCTTATTTGGTAGTTACTTTCTGTATTACTTATTATGCTTATTTCTTGTTTAATTTATAAAACTTGTGTTTTGTTAAGGCTAGCTAGTAATAACTTTAGCTTACGTACTATACTTAAGCTAGCAGTCCTAACTCTAAGTTTAGTACTGGTAGTTAATCTGTTAGTACTGTTTGTGTTTCTCTTGTTTAATTTAGCTTAATTGCATGCTTAATTTGTTCTTTAGAATTAGATTCGCTTTTTTGTCTGTCTTAAGCTTATAGAGAGTGTAAAAGTTTTAAGTGTTTTTACCATTTCTAGCTTTTATCTTTGTTCCAGCTTATTTTCTTTGCTTATTTTTATGTGCTTTTGCTTATTAGTATTAGCATCAAATCATTCCTTGTCGTATTCAAACACCAATCATCAATCGTCTTTCGATTTTCCATCTCTAGCCTCGTTAGGACATAACGACCCGGGAACACTCTATACTACTTCCGGTTTTCTTGGTCTCGCGTGATTCTGATCCTTTTTGTGTTGTATTTATAGTTGTTTATATTTATCGGTATAAAAAGGAGTTAGTTTGTGCGAGTCAAATTTTGGCGCCGCTGCCGGGGAGGTTGAAAAAGAATATCGTTACGTTTGACAATTTGTGTTTAAATCTGTGAATATTTTCTTCTACAAAAATATAAAAAGTACAAAAATATTTTTCACTTTCTTTTATTAGTATAATTATCATCTAAAAACAAAACAAAAAAAATCAAAAAAATAAAAAAATTGTCCATAAACAAGAAATAAAATACATAAATTGGTAAAAATACCAAAATATAATATTCTCAATTGAGGTATTATCATAATAACTTCCGGTGAACTT
>BQNB010066852.1:0-11814 GCA_026074375.1 Tanacetum coccineum | reverse complement strand
ACTTATTTATGATAATACCTCAATTGAAGGTATTATATGTTGGTGTTCGTTTACCAACTTTGTTTATTTTATTTATATTTTAAAGGACAATTTTTTTTATATTTATATGATAATTATAGTAAAAAGAAAAGAAAAATATTTTTACTTTTAATTTTTTTTAATTTTTTTTGGATTTTTGAAATATTTAACAAAAATGAAACTTTCGAGGACGAAAGGATCATCAAACCAAACTCAACAAACGTAAATAACAGAATCTTTAACACAAGTCCCCGGCAACGACGCCAAAAATTGGTACACAATAAAATATACTAATAATATTTCCAAAAGAGCAATTAAGAACTTTCCTAAAGTTTCCCTTAAGAAAAGCTCACTCTAAAAGATATATATAATATATAATACGTATATTTAACCGGGAAGTATGATCACCCGGGTCGTTTCCCTAACGACTTATGAAATTGAAACCACGTTTTAGCTCGGATTATGATTTGAATGAGAGAAAATATATTTTAGATTATCTATAACTACTAAATAAAAGCAACAATTAATTAAAAGCAATTAAACACTTAAACTAATTAACGGGAGCAAATGAAATGCGACAATTAAGCAAATACACTAAAATTAACTCCTAAAAATGCAAACTTAATTTCTAAACATAAAATAGGACAAAAGAAAATTTTAAGAAAAAGAAAAAAAAATTTGATTAATTTTGAATTTATTATGAATTAAAAACTATTTTAATCTAATTAATTCCTGAAAAATAGCAAATTAAGTACTAAAAATTTAGAAAAATGATTTTTAAACTTAGAAAAGTCTAAAATAACATAAAAACTCAAAAAACTATTTTTAACTATTTTTAAAATTAAAATCCTATTTTTAAACTTAAAATTAAAGGCTCAAAAATGAAAATTAAAATCTAGAAGGTGTAAAAATGATTTTACTGGATGTAAACCTACAAGTAATTTTTATAAAACTAAAAACTATTTTTTTGTAATTTTCTGAAACTTTTTTCTATTTTTTATTGATTTTTTAATTTTTAAACCTACGAAAAATCCTAAAAAATAAACTAATAATAGAAAAATTCTCAAAAAATCAGGAAAAGTCCTACTAGAAACAAGGAATAAGAGAAAAATAAAACTAAATAAACAGCTAATCAAATAAGCTCTAAAATAAGCTAGATAAGCTACGGCTTATAAAATGAAAAGGAAATGAAAAAGACTACTAGTATTAAATGGGGGAAAAGGTTACTGGATGAGCTATTGAAGCATATTGGTAAGACGTATGGCTTATGAGGGAGAGGTCGTGGGTTCTAGTCTGGTAACACACCCCTTTTTGCAATTTTTTATTTTTTTTACTTTTAACAAAAACTAAATATTAGAACTTAAAAGGACTTAATTTTAAGCACTTTTAATAAATGGAAAATAAGCTCAAACTTAAAAATAAGCTCAGAAAGAGCTTATGAAGTTCTGCCTACAGTAAGTAGGCTTTTGAGCTCTAAAAAGTTTGATTTCAGTTAACAGCTTACACACTCTTCATTTTAAGCTTAAATTCAATTCTAAAAGCTATTCCTAAAGGCTTATGATGTATACGATCTAAAAATGACAAGCTAACTTAACCATTATCTCTAAAAGCTAACTGAATGTGAAGATTAAAGTAGAAAACTCAGGAACTATTATAAAGAACTCAAAAACTCAAAAAGCTAT
This sequence comes from Tanacetum coccineum, assembly GCA_026074375.1. Classification (NCBI taxonomy): domain Eukaryota; kingdom Viridiplantae; phylum Streptophyta; class Magnoliopsida; order Asterales; family Asteraceae; genus Tanacetum; species Tanacetum coccineum. The sequence continues at coordinate 10,114 of BQNB010066852.1, read as the reverse complement.
AATGAACAATGAGCTTAAACTAAACCTAGAGCTTTTGAAAACTAATTATCCTTACTAAAAGCTATAAGTTTAAACAAGAAAATAAGATACTACAACTTCAAATTCTAAATTTAAGACGCTCAATTCTATTCCTACTGTTTTTGGCTTTTTGGCTAATTAATGACCTTTTTAAGCTAAATGTACCTAGGTAAATAAGCTAGTAAATGAAAACTAAGACTTGATCTAACTTAAGATATGCCTAAACTGTAAGCTATATAAAAATAAGACCCTAGACCCTACAATTATGAACTAAAATGAAGCTCAAAAGTTCAGCAGTACTAACTGATGTTAGTACTGCTGATGCAAATTGCAATTAGTGCAAAACTCAAATGCAAGAATCCTAGAGGGAAAACCTGCACACTACACACTCTATTGAGTATGCTTGAGTAAACCACAAACTAAAATTAAGCTTAAAAGGCTTAATTCAAATATTAGCAATCAAAACAAAGGGAGAAATTTCCCCTGGTGCAGACACATACAAATTAAGCCCTAACTTTTTAGATTTTGAACTCTAACTTTTGAAAATGCTTTTCCTAATGATTATAAGTGAAAATGAAACTGACTCAAGTAAAATGGAAAGCTTACTTTGACTTTTGGTGGTCAAACAAGGCTAAACCAAACACTCCTTTATTTTACTTGACAGATTTGAGCTAAAGCTTAAAATGAGAATCCACTTAACAAGGCATTAATACCAGATAACTAACAGCTTATAACAAACTATTTAAACATGAATCTATAATCTATTAAGCAAGAAATTGAAATCTACAAACTAAACTAGATATTTTTTTTTGTTTTTTATGGATTTTATGACAGAAAAGAGATTACTATGATCTATAACACTTAAGCTAAAAACAGGTGATGAATAAGTCCTAAGTAACAATATAAATCACAAATAAGCAATAAGAAAGCAGATAAGCACTATTAATAAGCCAATAAGCAAATCTAAGCTAATTAAGCAATCATTAAGCTAAAACTGGAAATTAAAGAAGACTTACAATGAGCCTAGCTAAACAAGGCATGAAATGCTCTTAGAGCTTATTCAACAGCTCTGGCTTATTAGAAATAAGCCAGTAATAGTCCTTGAGAGCCCTTCCCTTTTTGGCTTTCCTTCAATAAGTTTCAAAGTCCAAAGAGTAAGGTAAATAGGATTTACTGATTTTATGACTTGAGTATTATTAAGACTAATTTAAACTTCAATTTAAGCTTATAGACTTTAAAAACTGAATAAGAGCTTATGAGAGCACTAGAGCTTATTAAGAGCTTAATTAGTAAAAACCATATTAAAAAACTTAGCTTAAAACACGAATTAAACTTGAAAACTGGATTTCATTAATATAAAAATGATTACAGAGCTTTAAGAAGTAAACTTACAATATTGAAAAGACAATAAGCTGATAAAATAAGCTACCTATATTACTCTACTCCTACTCCTACCTCTATTGTGTATGTGTGCGATAGTGAGGGTATTTATAGGCCAAAGCTGAAGCTTCTAGTCTTCCTTTGCTTTACACGCTCCAATCAATCATGCCCGTACAAAATCTTAATCATTGGAGGATTAATTATGGCCCTTGGATCACTAAATATCTCACACGGATTGCTAGCGTGGCAATCCGTGATTGAGACACTTGTGTTTCTTTTGAGTGTATATCCAGTGTAAAAGTCCATCATCTCTTGTGTTTTTCCTTCATTTCACGTGTGCCTCCTTGATGAGATTGGTTAATGAAAAGCTTGAGTGACTAATTTAACCCTGCCATTGCGTTGTAGACCTTATGAATTGACCAATGCACCCTTTAATTTGCATTTGCCCCTTGATTTGACCATAGGTAAATGAGGTAGGGGACGATGAATAGTACAACTTCTTTTCTCGCTTATTTTTAACTGGACGGGGTAAAAAAGATTTGAACTTTGTGAACTTGGCAACTTGGGTCCTTGTGGTTAGTTTATAAAAGTGTAGTGTAAAAGAACTTTGGTAAATAGCAGAAATGGTCCCTGTAGTTTTAATAAAATGGTAATGGGCTAGGGTTTGGGCTTATTTATTGGGCTTTTTGTGTAGGATCGATATACCTTAGTATAATAAGCCTTTAGCCTGTAAAGGATGTTACTTCCTTGAATAAATCCAAGTCAGTAGCAATGAAACACTGAGTTTTTATCTTTTATGGGTTGACTTTTCTTTGCTAGGGTTTGACTTTCTTTGATTGAGGCTTGGCCATAGTTGACTTTTCTTGGCTTCGGCTTTGAATCCTTGGCTTCTTTCGTGCTTTTCCGTTCCTCGTGTCTGTGTTTGCCCGTTTTTGACGGTTATCTTGTGATTTTTGATATATCCGTACTTGCACACACAAAACATAAAAACAAGCATATCTTTGCCATTTTTAGTCTGCTTTGGGTCATTTAGGGTCATTTTTGGTGTTAACGGATATGTGTATTTTACACCTATCAATAGTACTAACAAACCAACATTCCTCTAAATTCTTTAACATCCTTCTTGTTTGTGTAGCTGATTGCAAATCTCTAATCACTTGATCAAGAGGATGATCTTTATGAATTCGTGTAGTTGGAATATGACTGACTTGGATTGTTGTATCTAAATTATGCATGTCAGCCTCTGCAACAACATCTTCATCATCTTCAAATATGCTATAATCTTCCAATTCAGGCATATTTGGATCAAGTGGAAGTTCAATGCTTGTTTTTCTACCAACAACATTAACTTCATTTGTGTTGGCACTATTAACATTGTTAGTGCTATTAATAGTATCTTCCTTCTCTTGATCATTAAATTCACTATCTCTTCTTGGATCTTCGTCAACCTTCTTTCCATCATCACTTGAAGGTTTGGATCCATCATCTTGAGAACTCTTTGGATCTTGGGAATATGGTGGATCAGCAGGCCATAATGGTAGCAAAATGTAATTTTTATAGGTTCTGTTTCCTTTCTAGCTTGACCTGAATTATCACATGCTTTTGTATCTGCAAAACCATTAGACTGATTCCTGTAACAATTGGTTCATAATTCATTGTTCTTATTAGTGCATCAATATCAAATAGCCAATCTGGTCCACTACCTACAACATTAGGTGTACTCTCACTAAACCTAATATGCAAGTTTTCTTCCATTATCCTTGTTCTACTATTGAATACTCTAAAGGATTTACTATTCAAAGAGTATCCAACAAAGAAACCTTCATCAGCCTTACCATCAAATTTGCCTAAGTGATCTATGGTATTAAGAATGGTAACAGGATACCCAAATGGTCTCATAAAACTTAAAGTTGGCATTTTACCATGAAAAAGTTCATAGGGGGTCTTGTTATGAGGCTTAACTACTAACACTCTATTTTGCACATAGCAAGCAGTATTAACTGCTTCTGCCCAAAAAGTAGTTGGCAACTTAAAATCAGCTAGCATAGTCCTAACAGCCTTAATTAGTGTCCTATTTCTCCTCTCAGCAACTCCATTTTGTTGAGGAGTTCTAGCTACACTATATTGTCTCAGAATACCCTTCATCTCATAAAACTGAGTCATCTCTTTGTTTTTGAACTCAGTACCATTATCACATCTAATCACCTTAACCTTGTGATCTACTAGATTTTCTATCCCAGTTATAAAGGACTTAAGAATGCCACTAGTCTCATCCTTAGTAGCTAGAAAGAAAACCCATGTAAACCTACTATAATCATCTGTGACAACTAGGCAATACATTTTCTTCATAAGGCTTTTTACAAATGTTGGACCAAACAAGTCCATATGCAACAAATGTAAAGGAAGACTGATTGAGTTCTCTGTTTTGGACTTACAAGAGGCTATGTGTTGCTTTCCCTTTTGACAAGCAACATAGGTTTGATCATTTTCAAAAAGTTTGGAAGGTAAACCTCTTACAAGATTTTCCTTAACCAATTTATTCATGGTTTTAAAATTTAAGTGACCTAGCCTTCTATGCTAAAGTTTAGATTCATCAGATGTGGCTTTTGCAAAAAGGCAAGTTAAACCTCTTTTAGGAACTATGTTCTTTAAATCAACACTATACATATTGTTCTTTCTAGGAACTCTAAGTAAAACTTAACTTTCATCAATTAACTTAAAGTTTGGAGATAAAACAATACATTCAGTGTCATTAAAAAGAACACTATTATTTTTATCACACATTTGTGAGACACTAAAGAGATTAAACTTTAACTCTCTCACAAAATACACATTTTCAAAATCTAAATTATCAGTTTTAATGGTACCTTTTCCTGTGATTTTCCCTCCTTTGGGGTTCCCTCCAAAAGCAACATATCCTCCATCTATGTCTTCATAGTATGTAAGATAGAACATGTTCTCTATCATGTGCCTTGAGCATCCACTATCAATCACTCCTTGATCTTGTAAATCTATTTGTGGATTGCCCTGCACATAAGATAAGAAAATCAGTTTCTTTTGAGGAACCAAGCCATCACTGACTTGGATCTGCCTTATGCATCAACATAATCAAACTTCTTTAGGGTGATTGATGCACTGTTGTGTTTAGAAACATGGTCTAAACTTTTTTTCTTTGGTTTCCAAACCCAACAAGCTGAGGCCTTAACAACATTTACATTATTTCACTTAACAGCATTAACTACTACTTTTGGCCTAGCAGCATTAACTACTGCTTTTGGCCTAACAATATTAATATTTTATCCTTAACAGTATTAACCCTCTGATTAAAATTACTGTTTTAAATGTTGTATTCTTGTGAATGGGCCTCTTAACAGTTGAATGTGCCTTTTTAGAAAGATATGACATTGGTCTAGCAGCATTTACTATTGTTTTTATGTGAGCAGCATTAACTTGTCTAGCAGTATTAACTGATACTAAGACAGACTTCATTAATACTACTCTTAGAACCATGTTCTTTTTAGCACAAGGGTGAGTCTTTTTAGATGATTCACCCTTTGAGCATTGTTCCAAACAGGTTTTACCATCCTTTGTTTTTGAAACTGTTTATGATGGTAATTGCAGTCAACCTGCAAATGATCAAAACTTCCACACACATAACAGGCCTTTTTAATCATCTCAAAATTGCTTCCTAGTCTTTGAGACATCATATTGTTCTAATTTCTTTGATTGCCTCTTGGACTGTGAGTGTTTTGCCTAATTTTCTCAACTTGTTTAACAATTTTCCTAGCAGTTTTCTCTTGTTGCTTAGGTTTGACAAACTCAATCTTAGGAATACTAGGCTTAACTGTTTTCTTCTCAGTTTTAGTTTGAGACACATTTTCTTCCTCACTATCTGACACCCAATCTTCAATAATTGTAGAATCATTAGACTTCCTAACTACCTTAGACACTTCTTCATCAGAGTTTTTGTTCTCAACTACAAGGCTATTAACAAACACATCTAAACCAGTAAAAGACAAGTCAGGTATTGGAGGCATAAAGTTTCCTGTGTAGGGAGGTGGAACTGCATTATAAATGCATTTTCAAATTTGACTTTCTATGAGTTTGTCAACAATCTGACTTTCTATAAGTTTGTTTAAGCTTTTATATGCATTTTCAAATTTGTCTACATTAAATTGAATTCCATCTTTTTCTTTTTGAGCTATTTCTAATTTCGTCCTAAGCTCTCTGATAGCTATATCTTTACATTCAATTTAAAATTTTAAGACCTTTATATCTTGTGAATAAATAGACTCATTTGCCTTATAAACTTCAAGTTTCTCTTCTACTAACTCTAATCCAGACTTATAAGCTAGAACAATTAACTCAGATTTCTTAAAATATTTATGTAGTTGATCATATTGAGATTTAAGGGTTTCAATAGTTTTCAAACAAGATTTTGAACAATTTGAATTGTTAGATACCTCTAACTCATAACTTTAAGTCAGAACTTGAATATGAGTAAGCCATGAGTGCATAATTAGGTCCATCCTCTGCCTGATCACTCTAGTCATACCCACCAAGACCATCATATGACACCAAAGCCGTAGAAGTGGATGTTTCCATAAGCACATTCCTCATAGTCAACATAGCCATTTTCCATCTCAAATCCATCTCTTCTAAATCATCTGGATGGATTTGTTGCAAGTCCTCATGTGCAAGTTAAGGATTATTTGGTTGACTAGCAAGGAATGCACAAATAACAACATCACTCGAGTTGTCAATATTAGAAGCATTAACTTAAGTAATAGCAGCAGAAACTTCATTAGCAGTATTAACTGCTTGAGCAGTACTAACTACTTTATTAGTGCTGCTATTGTTGTTATTTAAATAAGACACAAAATCCATTTATGTGCTTGAACTTGAGCTAGACATCCCTTTGACTTCTGGTTCATACACCTTAAGGTTGTTGTAGAGATCATCCATGCTCATTGTATCCAAATCAGTTTTATTCATCCACACAACAACATGTGTGTTCCACTCAAGTAACAAACTTCTTAATAGCTTCTGGTTCACATCTTCTTGTGAAATTGTTTCTCCCAAAAGCTCCAACTGACTCACAAGCTTTTGAAGCCTGTTAAAAGTTTGATCAAACATCTTTGAGCTGGAGCAGTAAAGTTTTCATATTGCTGCTTTAAAAGATTCCTTTGGGTCTTCTTTGTAGCTGCATTCCTACCAAATATCTTTTCTACAGCTTCCATCAATAGTTTAGCATCCTTAATTGAGTTAAACTTTAACTAATGTTCATTTGGAATTCCTATCATTAAAGTACTTCTAGCTTTTACCTCTAATCTTTTATGAGCCTTCTCTTTAACAGTTATAGGAGGAATTATTTTCTCAACACCCTTCATAATTGTTGTTTTTGGTGCAGTATTTCCATTCTCTATGACTTCCCAAAGTGCATAGTTTATCATCTGGATGTATTGTTCAATCCTCATCTGTTGGGATTAAAAGACTTCTTAGTGCTGTTGAAGTTACTGCTGCTGGTTATGATTTCTACTGCTCGTGAAGACTAAAGAAAATATTCTAAGTGATTAATACTGCTAGTGCAAAAGTTAAGACTGCTAGTGGAAGTTACTGTTGCTCAAGAAGTTCAAAGAAAATATACTAAGTGGTTACTACTGCTGATGTAAAGTTACTGCTGATGTAAAGTTACTGCTATTAGTATAAAGTTACTGCTGTTAGTATAAAGTTAATGCTACTAAGAAAGTTAATGCTGGTGGTTATAAGTTAGTATTGTTAGATCAAGTTAGTACTTCTTATGTGATATGAATGAGATATATTAGTAAAATATACGTAAAAGTTATTTGATTAGAATATCATGATAATTTAGGAATATATTGTAAACCGACTAGGACTCCTTGCTATATAAAAGGAGGTCCTATTGTATAGAGTTTGATATCAAAAAATTAGAAGTCAAATAGCTTCAAGGTTTTGTAACCCTAACACTATTAAGAGTGTTCGTATTTTATTAAGGCTGAAAGTTTGGTAAACTGTTTATTATTGATCTTATTCATTATTGTTTCATTGAAAATCTTCTTAGTATCATTGACTATATTCTGCATGGTCTTTGATATTTATAATCAAAGTTTCTATCATAGTTGTTTTGGATTTATTCAATACAACTTAGCCTTATACAAGCTAAGCAATATCTATTCTATTGGGATCAACAAGTGGTATCAAAGCTTGTGAGAAGCTTAAAATAAGAAGAACCTTTATTACATACAAAATCTAATTTTTTAAGAAGCAATGGATTCTCAATCTACTCAAACCGTCAAGCTCCCCATACTCCAACCTGGTGAGTATGATCTCTGGAAGATGAGGATGGAGCAGTACCTATAGTGCATTGATTACACTCTATGGGAGATCGTAGAAAATGGTAATGCACCCATAGTAACAAAAACTGTTGATGGTAAGGAGACTGTTATCCCTCCTACAAGTGTTGAAGAGAAGGCACAAAGAAGGGTAGAGTTGAAGGCAAGAAGCACTTTGTTGATGACCTTACCTAATGAGCATCAATGAAAGTTTAACTCATACAAGGATGCTAAGACACTGATGCATGCTATTGAGAACAGATTCGGAGGTAATACTGCTACAAAGAAAACTTTGGTGCATCCAACACATAAGTGATTGAGCAAACTTATGAAAGGCTTTAAAAGCTAATTAGTCAACTGGAGATGCATGGTGAAGTTATCCCTATAGAAGACATCAATCAAGAGTTCTTGAGAAGTTTTTCACAAGAATGGACTATGCATACTATTGTGTGGAGGAACAAACCAGAGATTGAGACATTGAGTTTAGATGACCTCTTTAACAACCTAAAGGATTATGAATTAGAGGTCAAAGGGACATCTATCTCAACCACAAACTCACACAATGTAGCCTTTCTGTCCGCTAGCAGCACTAACAGTGCAACTAGAGCAGTTAATAATGCTCAGGGTGTTAATACTGCTAGCACTTGGGGTACTACTGATAGCTCAACAAGTGTTGAAAATTTGAGTGATGCTGTGATTTATTCCTTCTTTGTTATCCAACCAAGTATTCCACAACTTGATAATGAAGATCTGCAACAAATCAATCCTGATGATCTAGAAGGGATAGACTTGAGGTGGAACATTGCTATGCTGACTATGAGGGCAATAAGATTCCTAAAGAATACTAGAAGGAAGCTGGACATGGCCAACAAAGAAATAATTAGGTTTGACAAGTCTAAGGTAAAGTGTTTTAACTGTCACAAGAGATGACACTTTGCAAGGGAGTGTAGGGCACCCAAGAATCAAGACAGCAGGAACAAGGAGCCTACCAGAAGTACTATGCCAGTTAAGGAAACTACTTCAAATTCCTTAATGTCTTAGTGTGATGGCTTTCGCTATGATTGGAGTGACCAAGTAGAAGAAGGTCTAACCAATTGCTCTCATGGCTTATTATTCAACAAGTTCAACTTTTTCTACAAACTCTAAGGTATCTAATAACTCAAATTATTGTTCATCTTGTTTAGAATATGTAAAAGATCTAAAAGAACAAATAGTTAAAGACTTATGAACAGCTAAGATAAGTGTTGTCTCTTATAAAACTGGTTTAGAATCTGTAGAAGCTAGACTGTTAGTCTTTAAGAAAAATGATTCTGTGTATGAGGAAGATATAAAAATCTTAAAACGTGAAATCTATTTAAGAGATTTAGATATTACAGAGATTAAAAGGAAGTTAGAGTTGGATATAAAAGGAAAAGACGAGGTTCAACTTACAGTACAAAAATTTGAAAATTCATCAAAAAGCCTAAGTAAACTTCTAGACAGTCAAATAATGGATAAGTGTAAAACCGGATTAGGGTATAATGTGTAACACCCCCAAAATTAGGTCGCAGCGGAAAGGTAACAATGGGGTGCTACGTCAAAGTACAAAAATCAAGATATAGAAAATGACCTTATATGGACGTTAAAAATAAGATTCATTCAATGTCATTACAAAAGATCAGAGTTTTCACATTAGGTCCCAAAGTTTTGATAAAAAGACATTAAGATTTTATAAGACAAACGTTTCATTGAATTTAAGAAATCAGAATCCCTCTAATAGATATCCGTCACGGCTCCCATCCAAGCTTATGCCTCAGCACCTGAGATTAAAACATGCTAAAACGTCAACAAAATTGTTGAGTGAATTCATAGGTTTATTAGGAAATAGCGTGGACCACAAAATCAAAGTAATAGTAGACTATGAAACACATTCAATAGTCTAAAACACATATTATTGCCCTAAGCTCATGACACCGAACCTTGACGTAATAAACTGTAATCAAACCAGTATTCGAGGTTTGTGCCCCAACACGGATATAGATATTACAAAAACATCCTACGAATTTTCTCAATACAGATGTTGCCAAACATCCTACGAATTTTCTTCAAATGTTAAATGCATCTTGATCAAACTAGTGACCCAAGGAAAGGTGGGGATTGTCAGTCCCGATAGATCTATCCACAACACTCGCGCTTACAATAGTGGTAATTAACGGTTCATGATTAGTAGGGACTTAAGTGGCAATATAGTGACTACTTAGGCAATAAGGTAGGGTTACACATTAGAGGTTCAATGTATGAGCTAGGCAAGGATAAGGATACTAGAGGGACAATTAGAGATGGAAAGGCATCCCGAGAACCACACACTTGAGTCAGCTGCAATA
>BQNB010066851.1:0-34411 GCA_026074375.1 Tanacetum coccineum | reverse complement strand
TGTGCCGAGCAATTTTTTTTATATTGCCTACTTAAAAAAAAAACTTATGTGTTGGGCCTCATGTCGCGAGTACTTTTTTTTATCTGATTAAATCAGTACTTTTGTAATTTTTTTCTTATTTTGTGCCGAACAATTTTTTTTTATATTGGGTTTATTTTTTCGGTCTCATGTTTAATAGTTTGTTTTTTTTATATGGGCTTATGTGTTGGGCCTCATGTCGCGGGTATTTTTTTATCTGAATACATCAATTTGTATTTTTTTTCCTATTTTGTGCCGAGCAATTTTTTTTATATTAACTACTTAAAAAAAAAGCTGGCCCAAACTGGGAGCCCACCAGGCTTAAGTGAGCCCAAGTACAAAACGATACTTAAAAAAAACTTATGTGTTGGGCCTCATGTCGCGAGTACTTTTTTTTATTTGATTAAATCGGTACTTTTGAATTTTTTTTCTTATTTTGTGCCAAACAATTTTTTTTTATATTGGGTTTATTTTTTCGGTCTCATGTTTAATAGTTTGTTTTTTTATATGAGCTTATGTGTTGGGCCTCATGTCGCGGGTATTTTTTTTATCTGAATATATCAATTTGTATTTTTTTTCCTATTTTGTGTCGAGCAATTTTTTTTTATATTAGCTACTTAAAAAAAAAAAAAAAAAAAAAAAAAAAAAAACTGACCCAAACTGGGAGCCCACCAGGCTTAAGTGAGCCCAAGTACAAAACGACACTTATGGTGCCGTTTTTTAACCATAATTAGTATACTTTCTAATAATACTACCTCTTCACTACAACAAACAACATAACAGCATGGGCTGGAAAAAGGACTGGACACTTGGGCCAAACATGAGCCCAACATCAAACGACACAATGTTATGTCGTATTTGTAACGCTATTTAGTATACTTTCTAATTATGTTTGGATTAGATCTAGTCATCTAGATGCAAATTGGACTTACTATTCCAAGTGTTAATTCATTTATAGAACACATGACGGATAAAATGTTGGGTTTTTACAACTATTAACCATTAAATATATCACGAGTACGCAGCGGAATAAATAAAACACGTATAGAATATGTAATTAACAAGGGATCAAGAAGTGTGTACCTTTTAGCAATAAATGAAACCACCTTCTTGAATATACGCGTGTGTATAAATAGAATACCACGCAAACTAATAAAGTTATCAAAGTAGATAACCTCTATGGTGTGCATACACTACACGTCACCGAGATACGTTAGGATGCTAGTACTTGCTTCACGAATAAAACAACGCAACACCATGTTCTTGTTTTAAATCTAATCATGTGATCAAATCCTCATAAGAATTTCTAGCCGAACACGGTGAAGTAGGAAAACAATCAATCACTGCATGTGATTTTGTAACCATGCGTACATTATACATGCATGATATTGCATGATGTCTTGCACATAAACGAATGTATAACTACTTCAGCCAATCACATATAAGGAGTAAAAGAGAATCGTTTGACTTTTGTATGTATATCTTATATCTTACGATTATGAACTTAAAGGTGTTTATATAGTCTCTAAACTTGTTCTCCAAGTTAGACTAGATCACCTCCTTAAGTTTCATGAATCGACACTCTCCTCCCTTATACTCTTTTACCGGTTACAACCAATCACCTCACGGGTTTGGCTTTCGTACTAACAAGTCCCTCACTTGTTAATATCCATTAATTAGTTATAACGTCTAACGTTATAATTAAAGACCGTATAATTATTTCGTGAAACATATTAATATAATTAATATATTATAAATATATTAATTAGATTAATAAACGTATCCTCTGTGTATACGTGTGTGCCCCCATAGGCTCACATATTTTCGGCCGTATATTTATTTATGATATGGACATATCCCAACACTTTATATATGAACTATTTTTATAAATCCTTTTACATGGATATATTTTATGAATTGTATAAAGTTGATAGCATTAACATGCTTTAGTTCTTTCGTAAGTCACAAAGAGTTATAAATTGATTTAATTATTTATAATGGAAAATATTAAAAAAAAAATGAGAAAATCCAAAAATATTAGTTGTAGTTAGTGTAAATTCAGAAAATGGTGAAAACGGGGCTTACATGTTTACTTCATAACATTGCGTGAGGACACACAATACCTTAGTTTGGGGGATTTGATAAGTGCTTAATTACACATATCTTTTACCTCTAAAAACGAGCTTAAATGACCAAAAACAGACAAAAACTGCCAAATATATGTTTGTTTTGCATTTGTATTGTGCAGGAAGTGGATATCAACAAAAAGGCAGAAAACCAAGCCAAAATGACAAAACTGAGCATGGAATGGAAATAACTGTGCAAAATCAAGGCCAAAGTCCAAAAATGACAAAGTCAGAGTCAATACTGAAGAATCAGCAGTCAAACCGGAGCCGGAACTGAAGAATACTATTGGATGCAATCTTAACCCATCTGATGGGCCGGGAAAGCCCAATAGTATAACTATGAAGACTGTGAAGACCAAATGGGCCCTCAATCAATTACAACAGCCCATTTGTGTGCAATTGACAAAGACTGTGAAGACTTTGAAGGCCCAATCCTAGCCCAGTTACAGCCAATCTCAGCCATTGAACACACAAAACCCATCACCTACCTTATTGGGCTTGAAAAAGCCCAATAGTAGAAACCAAACCCAATTGGGCCCAATAGCCCAATACAAGCCCAATGGGCCCAACACAAAACCCAAGCCCAAAACACCTTTTTTATAAAACTCAAGGACCAAAAATGTAAATTTTAAAAACCTTGTTTTATAATTAAAAATGAAAAAAAATAAAGAAAAGGGCCAAAAATGCCAAGTTTGAAAGTTGTTTTAAAAAGAAAAATGAAAAAATACAAACACAAGGGCTGGTTTTGCAATTTACCAAAACCTTTCTATTTCTCTTTTTTATAAACAGCAGGGACTGTTTTTGCAATTTTTCAAACTCCTTTTAGTTCTTTTGTTATAAAAACCACAGGGACCAAATGTGTTTAATTGGAAGTTGTTTTATAACTGTTTTGGGGCTCGAATGAAATGAAAATAGGAAGAAAGATGGGGGGTGCTTTTGCACCTTCCCCAAACTTTTCTTTTAAACCTGCACCCATAACTGTACCTCCCCACTTACCCGCCAAAACCCACACCGGGCATCCCATGGTTTCTAGGCCAAACCACCACCCCTAGTACACTTCCCAGCCTACCCCTCACCTATACCCACCTCCCACTTGCATATTTGGCAAAGCCAGGTTGGCCATCTACATAAACCCGCACCCCTTCAATGGTGAGATGGTATAGAAACTGAATGGAGGGCTAGGATTGCTTTGGAGACTTTGTACACTCATAGCAAACACAACCCAAGAACAAAGAAAGACTTTGAGCCTCTATAAAAGGAAAGAGACCAAGCCGAAGACCACACCACTTTTACCTTGTTTTTTTTAGTTAAATGTTTTAAATTATGTATTTTTCTTAAGCAATTAGTGTAACTTAGCTTCAGCCTCAACGGGGATTGCCAGCTTGTAAATGAACCATGTGGTGTGTGGGGGGTTTTGTGAGCAGGATGTTTTAGATGGTATGTGAACAGAGCCCAAAGTTATTGAGAGTGACAGGAAGAGGGTTGTTTGAATTTGGCGGGAAAGGTTGAGAAAGATAAACAGTTCGTTATCTCTATAAAATTGGGAACAAGGGGTACTCTATGAGAGTTTGGTGAAATGGCAAAACTCGTCCCTCATGGTTTATAGTATTTCTTTGTAATTTTCGCCCTTGTGGTGGGAAACTTTGGAAAGTAACATCTGGGCCCTTTGAGAGTATATATGAATCTTTGTTAATGAGGTCCTTGTGATTTAACTGAGTTGGGGTAAAAGGGTTAAGGGCTTTGAATTTAGTTTGGGCCCGTTTGGTTTTGTAAAAGGGTATTTGGGGTTTTGTAGATAAGTGGGTTGACCCAGGCCCGTTGATAAGTAAACGCCCATTTGGTCTTCAAATGATCCCTTAATGGGCTACCCCGGCCCATTAGATGTGTAAGGGTGGGCCCATTAAAGTCTTCTTCAATTATGGCTTCGGTCTTGACTTTGACTTTTCACGCTTTTCCATTCCGTGCTCGGTTTTGTCGTTTTTGGCTTATTTTTTGTCCTTTTCTTGGATATCCCGTATACCTCCGGCAACAAATAAGTGAAAACATACAAATACAATGTATTTTTGGTACGTTTTTGGTCATTTATGTCCGATTTTAATGGTGAAAGGTATGTGTAATTAAACGCATACCAGTAATGGTTATATGACATTCATATTATATTTTTGTAACTCGTTAACTTTTATAAAACTAATGAGTGTACCTAGCTAATGCTTTAAAACTTGTAATTTCCATTTCTGTATAAGGCAATGTTAGTCCCATGATAAGATGAGAAACTGTTGTTAGGTGCAATGTGTTAAAGCCTTAAAGACATAATGATTTAAAAGCATTAATATAAATACGGTTACTTGCTAACAAAAGGCTCGTTAATGTATTATATAGTCTCAATAGTAAACCTTTAATGGTTCAGGGCTTATTATGTTTCTTTGTTAATTTTAGTTATAGGCCTATCAAAGTGTATTTACACACAATCAGGATAAAGGGTTGAAAGATGAAGAGCTTTTTTGGCAAGTGAGGAAACTTTAATTCCGGTGTTGTCAAGCCGATATAAAAGTTGTCTTCAACCACTTCCTCTCTTACTACTTTTACCTGCTTTGTTTTTCTCTTCAAAAGTTCATTCTCTCTCCTCAAATATCATGTAAACCCCCTATATTAGATCGTCTTGATCTTATTGTTCTTCATTTTGTAATAGAACAATAATCAATTTAGATTATTGATCCATACCTGAATAGCAGTGGTGGATAGATTGGTTTGTTGATTATTTGATTGAAATCACTTGTGATTATTGTTCTTAATACTCAAATTGAGATTTGAGTATTTTTTTTTGTTAATAAAATTCATAATTTCTTCATGGTATCAGAGCCAGTATGACTGTGATAGACGGTTTTATAAAAAAATTAGATGGTTTCCATAAAATTTAGAGGATTTTTTAAATTAAACAAGTCATTATTCATTAAAACTTCATTTTTTTTTTGGTAAGTGATTATGTGTTTAAGGTTGCACAGATAGCCTGAGTGTTTTGAGTCTATGTAAAGAGAGAGCGCGACGGGGATGGTTGGGGGTCTTCTATATTATTAATATCGGAAAGAACGTACTGACATTCTTTGGGTGTTTCGTGTTCACATATCATGGTGAGTTATCTATCTCGCTAACGAGATTTGGATGCTTGTGAATTTGTTTGTCAGATTGAACGCCTGATGAACTCTAAGAGTTGGCTCCTTCCCATCGCTCCGAGATGTTGCACTGCAGGGGCAGCTGTGCGCGTAGGTTCTGTACTTTCTCTAAATCTCTCTGATAATTTTCTAGAATAGTGAAGATATGAGACCAGGTCAGTCTTGCCTGAGATCGTTGGCTAGCGAACATCTAGAATAGGTAGGGGTTGGTGCGTATAGAGACTTTGTTGATTAATCTGTTAGCCCTCTTGACTAAGAGAATCAAGAGGAATCGTGTGGATGTTGAGAGGTTTCTGTTCATCGTACTTTCTGCTTTGTTAACTCAAAACACTACATATCATTTATGTATATATATCGTCTTTGGTCAGCACTCTATTCTTCTTTTCCTCTCTCTGTTATATAGTATAATTATGTATCCTTATCTCTATTCTCCTTTGTCTCATTTCTAGGCTACTCTATGGAGAGGGGAGTGAAAATTCTGATATATACTTCTCTTTTCTCTCTTTCTTTTTATGAGTGGTGTGATTATACTCTATTGCGATCTCGGGGTTGTCTTGTGTAGGTATCACTCGCAGTGTTTCTATTTTCATTTCACTAAGTCTTGTCACAATGATCTACCTATTGAGTAGCATCGTTAGCGTCACTTCGGAAACCTTGAAGAGAGTCATAGTTTAGGATCGCATGATCGCTGAGACCGTGGTTTTCGCTCAGTAATAAGATAGAAATAGATATTAGTGGAGGCTAGTTAACATGTAGTGCAGCCGAAATGGAAATCAGACTTAGTGCGAATTAGGACTGTAGAGAGAACAAGCAACGCAGCAATGTGACTCATTGGCGACCGAAGAGTAGTTATCAAGACTATCAAGTCTGGAGGAAGCATATACGTTTATTACCATGGCTTTAAAGGAAACTGAAAGACTTTGTGGTTTTATAAATGTTATACTTAAAAGGTCTAATACAGACGAGATTCTTGGTAAACAATGGGATATGGTTAATGCAACTGTTTTGGGTTGGATTTTGAATTCCATATCTGAGGAACTTTTCTTGGGACATATTTTTTCAAAAAAGGCTAAACATGTTTGGGAAGAATTAAAAGAAACTTATGACAAAGTTGATGGGTCAATAATGTTTGGCTTACATCATCAGATTAGTACTCTTAAGCAAAATGGTTCTTCTATTGCTGATTATTATCATAAGTTAAATGCTTTGTGGAAACAATATGATGATATGATTGAATTGCCTAAATGTGTTTGCAATGCTTCTGAAAGTTTTAAGAAACATAATCAGTTGGTGAAATTAATGCAATTTCTTATGGGCTTAGATGATTCTTATATGCAAATTAAGAGTTTTATTTTGTCTAGAGAGGTTTTACCTGATGTGAGAAGTGCATATGCTACCATCTCTAGTAAGAAAACTCACAGAGTTGCTGCTGGTAGTATTGCGGATTCCTCTCAAAGGAATCAGGCTTCTGCTTTTATTTCTAATGTGCCTTATAGGCAGAATATTCAGAAAAATAATCAAAATAACAATAGTGGACCTCAAAAAACCCTAAAAAAAAATAAAAATTTTTTTTTTTTTTTTTTTGGGGGAAAATAATAATAGACAAAGTGGGGGAGGGGGTTCAACTATGGTTTGTAAGAATTGTGGTTTTAATGGTCATACTATTGACAGATGCTTTAAAATCATTGGATATCCTGCTGATTTTGGGAAGAAAAAATCTGGTCAAAATTTTAAGAAACAAAATGTTTCTAATATTAATTATGTTGGGAAAAGTTCATCTTCTGGGTTTACAGATGAATAAATGGCCACTCTTATCTCTCTCATCAAAGACAATAAAGTTGGAAAATATATACAGGCCAATATGGCACGTACTTACTTTTATAACATTTCTATTTTTCATAAAAACTTTAAAAAGTTTTTTGTTCTAACACAAATTTTAAACCAAAACTTGTTAGTAATGGTAAAATTGTTGATTCGGGGGCAAATCAATATGACTTACACTCATAAGGAATTAGATAATGTTCTTGACATTTCTCATCTTAGAATTAAAGTGGGTCATCCTAATGGGACAGAGGCTTATATTTCAAAAATTAGAAATCTCAGGTTATCTAATGGCTTAACTCTGTATGATGTGATGGTTATACCTAAATATTGTGTTACTTTGATTTTTGTTCATAAATTGGCTAAAGAGAATAAGGTAATTGTTGCCTTTGATGAGAATAGATATTATTTCTTGATTCAGGATTTGAATCTGAAAAATATTTTGGGGATTGGTGATCAATGTGAAGGATTGTACTACTATAATAACCAAGGTATTAAAAGTAATAATAGTACTCTTAGATACCAATGTTTGTTGTCTCGGCATGATTGGCACTACAGACTTGGTCATCCTGCAGAGCATGTTCTGAAAGTTTTAAAAGAATCTTTACAGATTGATAAAAAAGATAATATTGGTTGTTGAAATTTGTCAAAGGGCTAAACAAACAAGAGACCATTTTCCATTAAGTGATCATACTTCTAAGTGTTTGGGTGATCTTGTTCATTTAGACTTATGTGGGCCCTATAAGATTACTAGTTGTGAGGGGTTCAAATATTTTTTTACTGTTGTGGATGATTACACTAGAGCTGTTTGGGTATATTTGATTAAATCTAAAGATGAGGTTCCTCACTTTATAACTGTTTTCTATAATTTGACTGAAAATCAATTTAGAAGTGATAATGGTACTGATTTTGCTAATCAAACTGTAACCAAACTGTGTCTTGATAAAGGGATAATTTATCAAACTTCTTGTGTGTATACTCCACAATAAAATAGGATTGCTGAGAGGAAACATAGGCATCTTTTGAATGTTGCTAAATCTCTTATGTTTCAGGGGGGATACCTTTAAAGTTGTGGACTGAGTGTATTCTAACTGCTACTTATCTTATTAACAGACTCCCTTCTTCTATGCTAAATGGAAAGTCTCTCTATGAAATGATATATAAAAAATGTCATACTCTCTCTCTCTCTCACTTAAGAGTGTTTGGTTGCTTGTATTTTGCTACCATTGTTAATAATAATGACAAGTTTAGTAGCAGATCTAAAAAATGTGTTATGATAAGATATTCTAATTTTAAAAAGGATATAGGTTATATAGTCTTGATAAGCATCAGTTTATTTTTTCAAGAGATGTTAAGTTTTTTGAAAATATTTATCCTTTTAAGGATTTTGAAGTTGAAAAAATGATTCTGCAAATGTTTTTCAAGATATTAACCATATAAACTTTTTTGATATTGAATATCCTGAGATACACAATGATGATGAGAGAGTAGCTAATGATCTGAATAAAGTACAGTGACCTAGCACTCTATTGTGTCTGGTAGTACAATATCACACACAGATTTCCAGTTGATTCTGGAAATGATGTTGATAGCAGTGATGGATTAGTTGCCACACAGAATGAGGAGGTTGCCATACTTAAAGAAAATATTTTTTCTGAGGGCAATTTGGATCAAAATCCAAGTTCATCTCAAGGGGTTCAAAATGTTAGAAGGTCTCCTAGACAAAGTGTCTTTCCAAGAAATTACAAATATTTTGTTGTTGAGTCAAAAGTCAAATATGGAATTGATATATTTTGGTTTATTCAAACTAACTTCTTGAGAATTAAATGTTTTATAACTCAAGTTAATTAAACTAGAGAACCAAAAGCTATTTTGAAGCGATCAAAATATCCTCACTGGACTGATGCTAATGAATTAAGAAATGGATGCTTTTACTTAGAAATGTACTGAGAAATGGTTAAATTACCTTGAAGGGTAGAACAGCCCATAGGAAGTAAATGGATCTATAAGATCAAGTTCATGTCTAGTGGTAAGATAGATAGGTATAAAGCTAGATTGGTTGCTTAAAGTTTTGGGCAAAAAGAAGGGATTGACTATGAGGAGATTTTTTCTCCTGTTGTTAAAATGGTGACTGTTAGATGTTTGTTGAATATCGTTGTGTCTATGTCATGGCCTGTTTTTCAACTAGATGTGAATAATGCTTTCTTATATGGTGATCTAGAGTTGTTTATATGAAACCTCCTGAAGGATATTTTCCTTCTGATAATAAGGTTTTCAGACTTAAAAAATCTCTATATGGTTTAAAACAGGCTCCTAGGCAATGTAATGCTAAGTACTCTACTTTGATGGGAAATGGTTTCCGTCCAGAAGAAGTCTGATTATTCTTGATCCACTTAAATCTGTAAAGGGGTTTTTTCATGCTGTTGGTTTATGTGAAAGAAATTAGCATTACTGGTATTATGTTTTTCGAGATGAGAAGTGTTAAAGTTTATCTTATCTAAAATTCAAGATTAAAAGACTTAGGAAAACTTAAGTATTTTCTTGGATTGAAGTGGTTGATACTGATAAAGGTATTTACGTTAATCAAAGGAAATATGTTCTTGACTTGTTATCTGAGTATGGTATGCTTGCATGTAAACATGCTAAAACTCCTCTTATGTCTAAGCTTGTTATTTCTAATGAAGCTAGTGAAAAAGATCCTTTACTTGAGAATATAACTGATTATCAAAAATTGATGAGAAATTTGATTTACTTGACTAATACTAGACCAGATATTTCTTATGTTGTGCATTGCTTGAGTTACGCATTCTCCTTTGACTTCTCATCGTAAGATTGCATTTAAGATATTAAGATTTCTCAAGAGTTGTCCAGGTTTGGGAATTCATATTACTAAGACTGCTGGTATGTTTCTTAATGCTTATTCTGGTGCTGATTGGGCTAAATACATTGTTACAAGGAAATATGTTACTGGGTATTGTGTATTTCTTAATAATTCTTTTGTTTTTTGGAAAAGTAAGAAACAAAATACTCTTTCTAAGTCTTCAACTGAAGCAGAGTATATAGCTCTTGCATCAGTAACCAGTTAAGTAATATGGATCTTGAAAATTTTAAAAGATTTACAAATTAAAAAACTTTTACATGTTTCACTTCACTGTGACAGTAATTCAGCTATTATGATAGCTGTCAATCTAGTTTTTCATTAAAGAACAAAACATCTTGAAATTGACTTATATTTTGTAAGAGAAAAGATTTTAAAAGGTGTTGTTAAAACTGTTAAATTGGATTCTGCAAATAAAATTGCAGATATCCTTACCAAAGGATTGTATACAGTTCAACATTTGAAGTTGGTTAAAAGACTTTGTATGTTTGATGTTTACCAGGTTGAGACTAAGGGGGGATATTGAATTATATAGTCTCAATAGGTAAACATATATGTTGAGGGGCTTATTATGTTCTTTGTCTATTTTCAGTTTAGGCATATAAAGTGTTTACACTCAAGATGGATAAAGGTTGAAAGATGAAGGGATTTTTTTTGGCAAGTGAGGAAACTTCGTGGTCAAGCAGTATAAAAACCGGTCTTCACCAGCTTTTCTCTCACTTTTCCTGCTTCGTTTCTCCCTCAATAGTTCATATGTCCGTCAATATCTTTGTAAACCCTAATATTCGATCGTCTTGATCTTATTGTTCTTTATATTGTAGTAGAACAATAATCAATTTAGATTATTGATCCACATCTTAATAGCAGTGGTGGATAGATTGGTTTGTTGGTTATCGAAATCAGTTGTGATGGTTGTTTTTAATACTTAAAATGAGATTTGAGTATTTTTTGTTAATAAAATTCATAATTTCTTCACTCGTTCCTCAATAACAACACACGATACAACCTAAAACAACTTTTGTTGCCTCAATAACAACATGCAATACGCTGGTCAACCACTCACGCCAAAAGAAAAAAAACTCTTACTGAGAGGGAAAACTTGTCACATGAAGAAATAGTTGGTGACGCTTCATCGAACCATCGATACATTGTAGCTGACTTTATCTGCATGTACGTCGCTGCAAAGGCTCAATCTGAATCTTTTCTTTTTTGGGTAACCTGGGTTTCTGTCTCAACATTGTGAGCTGACTAATCCCAGGGCGACTGTCTTTATGGATAACCCCGGAGTCGGTGCACGTGAACCTCCGTGGCCACAAGGTAAATCTTTGGCCTATGAGAAGATGTAAGAACCAAAGTCATATGAGAAGATCCTATATTTTTGGTTTCTTGTATACCGCAAAACTAGTCTATAAGTCATATCGTAGAATAACTATTGTGTTGTCTTTTCATACACATCAACGGTATTAGCTTTAAAAATAGGCTTTACTTGTTGGCTATACATGGAAAATTGTATAATCATCATGATGTTGCATAAAACGTATCATTGATTATGATATCATATCATAATCAATGATACGTTTTATGCAACAGCATAGACAAGATTTTAACAGCATGCTTGTGCTAATTATTAGTTTTTTATAATTGCTGATACTATAAAAGTATCTTAACTACTTCATTAATAATCTAAACTTTTAATTCTCCCTCATAATGAAAAACAGAATACTTTGGTGCAACAAAATCAATACTTCAATTTATTAATATGAAAAGTTTGAATAATATATATATAATCCAGAACAGATACTATGTTACATCATTATCATATTAGAAAGTAATCAAAACATTGAAGTATTTAGATGTAATGCAGCCTTACTTTCCGAAGACGCACGCCCGCTTTTCACGCTTGCATATTTGACATTTGTGGTTGTCGATATATTATTGAAGTAGTATAAAACCTGCACCATAATATATGGTTCATTGTCCACAGATTCAGAATTAAGAACATGATGGATGGGATAGATCGAGCACAAGACAAGTGCTAATGGGCTTAATACAATTGAAAACCGAATTGCAAATGCAATTAGAAGCAGAATTTCGAGAAGAAAAACAATTGAAGTTTTCGCCATGGATTCTTTTTAATCTTTACACTATTCTCCATGGATTTAGCTGGCACTCGCGAGGAGGAACATAAATCTGGATCCCCTTTCAATGTTATTTTACCGGTTTCACTACCAAACGTCATTGTCAAAAGCTTCCAGTTCACCATAACGTCACCTAATGTTTTCAGCCATTGAATTCCCAGAATCACATCTATATGACCTGTATCACCCATCTTACACTGAAAGAAATCTTCCACCACCTGCATCTCTGGAAACGAAATTATGACCCCCTTACAAATGCCTTTATTGCTGACAGTTTTTCCATTAGCTAATTTCCCACCAAATACAACATGTCGCGTAACTTAATTCCCAATCTTTTTACTACATTTGTTGGAAGATTATAAGTTCATAAAGCCTTGTTTACTTGTTCTAATACTTAGTTAGTATAAGTACGTCATGTATTTATATTATCAGCCCTGAACACAATATTTATAAGCCTTGTATAATTAAGTCAGTTGGCCTTAGCCCAGACCCAATAATGTTTAGATTAAGACAGTTAATCGGTTGTTAAAAGGTGAAAATGTACGTTTATTGTTGTTCTGTAAACCTCACTACCTTTACAAAAAACACACCGATTCCAATATGTATAATAAGGGATAGAATGTTTGTAATCAAAAGTTAACCCCTTTTCAGTTTTACATCAATTTATATAAGGTTTTCTACCCAATCTTCCTTGTTTCTTTATTCTCATTCTGAATGGGATTACACATGGATGCTTGTTTGATCATAATTCGATCCTGGAAAATAAGGATTCAAGACCTGTGAAACAGTGGTACTACAGAGCGCCAAGGAATCAAACAACACACCAATTCATGTTCAATCATCACTCAAGAATCTGCCATGGATGCCGATGAGAAGGAAAGAAAAGAGAAAGAAAGAATTGGCTATGGTTTGCCCAGTTATAAAGAATTTTAGATATTATAGTATCACTACCAAACATCAAAACCCCCCGTTTTCATAAAGAACCCGTATATGTAGTATCAACCAAGATGATTGATGAAGGCAAGGTACATGCCAAAACCAAAGACCCACACGAAAATGTTAGGAAACTAGAGAAAGATGGGGACAAGGCTATGAATGAAGAGATTGAAAGAAAGCATGAAGAAATTGCGCATGCAAGTAAAGGTTGTCAAAACCTTTGCCCAAACAAACCAAAAGCCATGAAGATATCAAAAGAAGGCAGGAACGGAACAAGAAGATTGAAGAAAACAAAGATTTATAGGTTTGTCAAGGCAAGATGGAGAAGAGATAAAAATGTGCTACAAAACTACTTGGATGTATTCACATCCTATTACAAAACCGCAAGGGGTTCACCATGGACGACCACGACACTGTTCTTAGAATGCTACATGGATTGATAAAGAAAGCAAAGGATATATATTACCAGCTTTCATCAATGTGATTTTGGTGATAACCATGCACCCAACAAGGAAGCAGTATGGCAAGAAAGAAAAAGAGACAGAATCGAAGCACTTGGAATTAAACCTTGAAGCATACAAGCATTACTTCAAGTGAAGACCCTTGGCATCATTGATAAAGAACTCTGAGAAGAAGAAAAGGCAGATCACGTCTTATGAACTTAGGGGGGAAGCATGCGTTGGAAATTATAAGTTTATAAAGCCTTGTTTACTTGTTCTAAATACTTAGTTAGTATATGCAATTGTATTTATATTATCACGCCCTAACTCAATATTTATAATGCCCAAGTAAATATTAAGTCTGTTGCCTAGGCCCAGTCCGACTATTGTTAGTTTGACAGTTACTCGGTTGTTTAACAATGTGAAAAGGTACGTTTGAATTGGTTCTGTAAACCATCACACCCCTTCACAAAAACACACGACCGTATTCAATATGTAAATATAGGGATCGAATTTTGTAATCAAAATTAACCCTTTCAGTTTTGTAACAATTTATATAAAGGGTACAACCCAATCTTCCTAGTTTTCCTTTTATTGTATCTTGAATGTGATTATACATGATGCTTGTTTGATCAGAATTAACATTTGGTACAAGATCATGCATATCAATTTCATAAATACCATTACTGGGAATAACATTAAAATAAAACACAATGTTCTTAGAAACTGAAATTCCAAAATCCGTAAAACACTAAACAAATCCATTTTCTACCAAACGTTAATTCTATTTATAAGAACATTGTGTTTTATTTTAATGTTCTTAGGATTTTGTAATTTCAGTTCCTCTTCCAATGACCCACCTCCTTGTAGTGGTGGTAGGTGTCATCCTTAGTTGGGTGCTTTTTAGCAGAAGGCTTAGGGTTTTTAGGCTTAGGGATATAAACTTGTTTATCCTTTCCCTTGCCATTAGCTTTACCCTTGCCTTTAGCTTTAAGCGATTTCTTATTGGCCTTTTGGATTTTACCACCTTTAATCATCATTACTTGTGGTGTTTTAGCCTTTTTAGGTAAACCCTTTTCATACTCAATGAGCATAGCATGTAGTTCACCAATTGTCTTCCCCATGTTATGCATATTGTAATTTCTTACAAATCCAGCAAAATCTTTAGTAAGGCCATTTAAGATAAGACCTACTATAAGATCCTATGGTAGCATATAACCAAGATGTTCCAGTTGGTCTACATATCCTTTCATCTGTAGAACGTATGCAGCAATTGGTTTACCCTCCTCTTGTTTGCAAGCATGGAGAATTTAGATTAGGTCAAACCTCTCCACTCTAGCTTGTTTTTCAAACATAGATTTAAGCTCTTTTATCATGTCATATGGTAAGGAGTTTTCAAACTGTCTATGATGCTCATTAGTCATACTACCGAGTATTAGACAAGCAACCTCATAATATGCATCATAAACTGCATTCTATTGTGACAACACTTGTGCCTGGGAATCTGCAGCAGGAGCCGCGGGTAATGATTGTTCAATGATATACATTTTCTTTTCAACTCTCAAGACTAACTTAAGTTGACGAAACCAGTCATTTTTTATTTCCAGAAAGTTTTTCTATTTCAAACATCGACCTGAAAGCCGAATGGTTTATGTTTTGAACAGGTAATGCCATCTACAAAACATAGTTAAAGTTCAAGAATTAGTATTTTCGATAAAACTTCTTGAAGAAAATTAACTACCCATGTTTAATCAAATAAACAATTAATTTTCTAAAGACTAGGATCCTACTTGACGTACCACCACCACATCAGTTGATCTGCTAGTGATGGTGTACTCAAAAGCTAATTGACGATCAATAATTGCCACCGGTACAATTCCTAAAACAATATGGGACTTACTTTATTATAATAATATTCTAGTAAGCATGTTTTATCCCATCTATGTCTCGATTTAAGGTCTCACCTATAAACCGATTAAGTCGTCCAATCAAAAACCGTGATTGTGTAACCCTAACGTCTCATGAAAAAGTGTACAATCACCTTGGGATTACGATCTACATACGTCTCACGCATAGTAAAAAGCATCTACAAGTGTTTTTACGAATTGGATGGCAATAACTTATTTTAAAAAATAGTATTTTATTTGTCGTGACAAATATATACGAAGAAGCATGCATACATCTTCGTATCTTAGATTTTGATAAAAACTTTACTCAATTAAGTTATGTATTACGGTATCACATATTTTCTATACATCTAATGTATAAATAGTGTTACCTTTTAAAATTAACAATTCAACGTGTTTCCAAATATAAAGATTAAAGAATGGTCAAAAACGTGTACAAAGAGGCAAAAAAAATTAAAAAAACTTGAATAATGACACTGTAGTGACATGCCATGGTTCACGGTAACTCCAATCGAACGCACAAAAAAGCGTAAAATTAGGTCAGCGCGAAGCGTATTAAAAACCTAAAATATTTAGGAAAATCCTCCTTAAACTTCTCTTATAGTTTGTTCTAATGGATGAGCCGTACTTCCCATGAGTCCATAGCGTCCAGTTTTAACCATTCAAAATAAAACTTTAATTTGGAAAACACATTATGAACTATAAATATTCCATAATAAATCTGATTTCATAATAATTAGTCATGTTTATATTTATTTTCAAAAAATCCTTTTATTTTATCACAAGTCCAATACTTAAAATAAAAATAATATAAACATAAAACTAATTCACATAACAATTATTCAAATAACAACACTTAACAATTAAGTCGTGCAAATATCAATATATGATCCTAATTATCGAATAATTAAAACATGCATATATTCATATAAGGCTCCTTCGTCCTATAAACTCCGGTCACATCCATCGACATAATCGATTGAGTAAGCCTTATACAAATATACACCACATAGCACATAAAATTTTAAACAACTTTTAGGCCCCATTAAGACATTGCCAAGGTCTTCCCTAGCTTTTAAAGTCGTAGATCGAAACCACATAAATTTAATGTCTATGTTTTAATTCTTGATCGAAACCACATTAATTCTATGTTTTAATTCTTGATTGCGTAAGCTTTATACAAATTCTACACGTTGGCTCTGATACCACTGTTGTGATTTTAGATCTAATTAACAATTAAACATATCACGAGTACGCAGCGGAAAGATCAAATACGTATAGAACTTATAATTAACAAGAGATTGAAGATGTGTACCTTTTAGCAAGAAACGTTACACTGCTTTTAGCAATAAACGTTACACCGTCTTCAATATACGTATGTGTATAACACCACGCGAAACCACCAAGGATCAAAAGAATAATCCCTCTAAGTTTACACACACAATACGTTCTTAGCAAACAACGTGTATGCTAGTCCTAGTAGTGTTTAACCAAACGATCACCGTAGATTGACTATCAACTAAACCAAGTAACCCTTCGTGTTCTTAAGGGTCGAACCACAACCAAACGAAAACCCTTTGTGGGTTTGCTGCCGATCGAACAGGAGGGGAAAAGAAAACCGAAAACCTTAAAAGGTTTTGGTTCGGTCGACTAGGAGAAAGAGCAAGAGAGATTAGGAATTTTAAGGATTGAAGTTATGAGCTCTCAAGGACCCTAAGACCTCCTTATATACTCCTCTCAACTTGGCTTGCAAGTAAAGTCCCCCACCTCCTCATGAGGAGGTGGTTCGGACGACTATAAGGAAAGCGTGAGAAAAATCAAACTTTCCTTTTTCCTGGTTTTGCATATTAGTCCTTTAACTATTAACAACTAATATTTATTCTTGTTATACTTTTAACGATCGTTCGTTAAACACTAATTAATATATTACATTAATATATTAAAAGGTTATTCTACATATTAATGTGTGCGTCTCCTTAGGCTCGAATAAATTCCGGACATATATATATATATATATATAATTTATATTTGATCATATTCCAACAATAAGTATATCACTTTACTTTCTTTCTTTTTTTAATTTCACAAGTTCCTAGTCTTACAATTTCCTTTTCCATCTATATATATGTTTAAGGTTTATTACCGATGGGAAGTATCAACAAGCAATTGGAATGTCAATTGAGTGTCGAAGATTGGATAAGCTCAAGGAAGCTATCACAAACAGTGATTATGCTCATGCTACTCTCGCATATTGCATGAAGTTATCCCACGCCTTTGTCAACAGGAGAGAATATCGCAACGAGGTAGTATATATCTTAACAATACTTACGTATACATGTTATTATGTACCTTAATAACAAATGGAAAGCACATTCACATAAAAATATTTTAGAAATAAGGTACTGTATTAATATATTTATTTTGTTTTGGCTAGGTACTTCTTCTTCTTCTTGTAAAAGTATATCAGGATCTTGCGTCACCAGATTACTAACATTTGCCAGTGTCTTATGTTTCTGAATCAACCGAGGGTGTTGCAAACATTCTTGAAAAACTTCTAAGATCTGAAAACAAGGACGAACCATTGATGGCATATCAATTCGCTTTCGATCTTAATGAATATGAGTGCAAAGCTTTTATGTTAAGTGTGAGAGATCACCTGTCAATTCCGAAGTTGAATCTTGAACAGCCAATAGTCACTGAAACCGACACGCAAATGTCTGAATGTGACCCAGCTGAAGTGACCTTTGCTGAGAGGTAGACCAAAATGAAAGGGATTTTGTGCGGAGAAACTTCAGTACAATTGACTCCAGTTTTTATACACCCATAACAAGTGAGTAACTTATTCTTTTTCTTTTAATTGTGTCATACATGCCCATTTTTCAGTTTAGAAAGATTCTTATATTGTTACATATCTTTAAACAGGTCGGATTTACTTATTCTCAAGACAATAAAGATGAGGGACAGCGTATGCCACAGTGGTGCAACAGTATACGCAAACGCACTCATACATGCTGGAACTACTGTGAACATATTTTTAAGGGAGAATCTGGTAGATACTTTTGTACTTTGCTATTATTCATCATTGTTATCTTTTATAGACATTATCATCGGCAATTATAAGTCTTGTTGCTTGCATGTGATTTCAAGATTGGCTGAGCAGGGCCACGAACTGGGCTAAATTTAGCGCAACATCTGGTCTTTGGTGTTATTCACCGTGGCCACCTGCAGCAAGGAAGATCGCTGATGGCCCCTTATCTTCCTAAAAATGGGTCCGGTTTTGGTGGTAGTCCCTATTCTGAAGGTGGGGCTCTCTATGCTTTGGGTTTAATCCATGCAAATCATGGTGAAGGCATCAAGCAGTTCTTAAGGGATAGTCTACACAGTACTAGTGACGACGAGGTTCTTGTTTTCTAAGCATTTCAGAAATACTACCTTTACTTTTTTGACCCGTGTACTTATACTGCATATTTTGGTTGCAGGTTGTTCAACATGGTAGTGCTTGCTTAGGTCTAGGCCTCGCAGCTTTAGGGACTGCTGATGAAGGTATTTATCATGAGTTAAAGACTGTCTTGTATACAGACAGTGCTGTTGCAGGTGAAGCGGCTGCTATTAGTATGGGTCTATTAATGGTTGGGACTCCGAGACTCCGAGTGATAAGGCAACAGAAATGTTTGTGTATGCTCACGAGACACAACATGAAAAGATCATAAGGTGAATTAACAAATTCGAATTGCCTCCTTTAATATGTCAAACTATTATCAGAAATCCCAAAATCCACTCATGTAACTAGTGTGTCAAATATGGTCACAAAATTAATACCAAATCAATCCATTCCATCTTTATCTTGCTTATTTTTAGATTTGATTTTTTTGAATTTCAAAATATTACAGAAAATCATGGAGACGCAATATTATCCTAAATTATATTATTGAAGAGTTCAAAACCCTAACATGTATCTATAAATACAGAGTCTCAACTCAACCCTAAATCACAATTTTCATCACACGTTTAATTGTATCAAGATGCATACGTTTTTGGGAAGAAAAAAATGTCAAACATGGGTTGCCAGAAATCACAAACTATGCCAAGCAGCAGTTTCAACAAGTCACCAGGTTTACCACTTTCTTATCCAATATTTGTTATGCCCTTCATTATGTAATTAACCGACACTAATTACATATATCTCCAAGTTAAATTTTAAATTACAAATATACCCACTTTAATCTAATAGTTTTTCCAATTATACACTACAAATTACATATATCCCCAAATTAAATTTTAAATTACAAATATACCCACTTTAATCCAATTATACACATTTGTAGTATACCCTTTAATTTATGCACATATACATTTCACGTCAAATTGTACTTTTTGGATAATTGGGCAACAATGTGACATGAGTATGCGCAAAAGCGTGAACCAATAGATCTAATATAAAATACCACAGCCGCTACTGACTACAATAGTTATTGATCTCTTTTAGTTAGTTTTTTTTTAAATAGTCTACTAACATACTCAGTTCACTTCATTATAAGCCCATTTGATATAGGCGAGATAACTTTGATAGGTAATACACGTCAAAATTCTAAACAATACATATGTAAATCAATATATAATATAATAACAATTATTTTTAAATGGTCTATAAACATACCTTCCCCCACTAAGTTTGCTTTATAGGCCCATCTGAATAGGACGGGATAACTTTGAGTAAATACACCGTCAAAATTCAAAAATATCATGTAATATATAATATACAATGACAATAAAGCGTTTGTTATTTAATCTGAGCAAAATCTTTTTGATGTTTTATTATTCAAAATGGGAAATCAAACGGCTCTTGTAAACGACGTTTGTTATGAAGTTTGTGTAGTTCTCATCTGTCGTTGTATTGCAGCAAACAAAAAACTTTCAACACACTTTCTTGCACTGACTTTAGTGTATGACTCTTTGCAAAGCAAGCCATCATTTATATACTAGCTTCCAATTAGCCCCGCCCGATTGGGAGGGCGTAGCTCATTATACTACATATTAAACTCCTATGTGTAGTTTTTTGAGGCGTGTCCATGGTTTACGGAAAATAATATAAAACTAAGAAGAGTCACGTTAACCTGTAAATATACAAATGTAGATAGTGGTGACAGTTTTTATTGCATATTTAAGAAAATGCAATCTCGAATACAAACTATAAAAAAAAAAAATATGTTTGACAATAAACTCAGTAGTCTGATTACGACACCCCTAAAACAAAGTAGGAATATTTTTGCCAGTATCAAAACTTTGTTACCTAGTACATAAGATAGATAAAGAAACAATACAGATTTCCTTGTTAAACCAACATTTTGTTGATGAGTTTGAATAATTTCCAATTTTGGGGATCGCAACAAAGAACCTTCAATCATTTCTTACTCTTGAACTCGTGTACACGCCCACCCACACACATTTTCCCATACGTGAGTATAATCGGGCTTAACTTTTTCAAAAACACAAACCCACTTGTGACAATGTCGCCTTGTGCTATTTAGAGTAATCGTCGTAGGCGACAACACATTTGGACACGAGGTAAACTGTCGTCGGTTCACCAATTTGAATCGTGCATCTTTGTGTCAAAACTATAATTACTATATCCGGAGACATAGCACAAAATGTACCACAATCCTGCACCATGCCGACGATAGAGTGAATTTTTAAAGCCTTTAACTAATGTTGATTTCACCATCAACTCTGTGTGTGTTATAAAGCATCAAAATACGAATCCTCATCAGCGAAACAAACAGAATCTGAAGATTCATATAACTTCTCGTCTCTTGGAATTAAAGTAAGCATTCATTCATTTATAATATCAACCACTTCATGTATTGGAGCAAGAATGACTTCCTCTTGCAAGAAAGAAGGATTCCATAGGTTTTAGAGCAACTCCGGGTATGTTTACCCTCATAATCGTGAACACAAAAACAATCATCCGTCCACTGAAATCATCCATGTTATACAGAAACACGACTGTAGACTCGTCGTCATTCTCACCACCAAGTTTTCCATTACCGATGTCAAAAATCCAATCCGAAAATTCTTGTATTTTTTCAGATTTCGTTGATCCAGAACCTAACCTCATGTTTAGTGTTAACTTCAACACAGTGCAGTGTTCACACAGATACGAAACATTAATTGTGGCATGTACATCCTGTCTGCCGCACATATGAAGACTGACAAGTAATAATTTGGTCAGGAAATCGCCATCTCTAACGCAAAACACATATTTCTGCCAAAAAACACTTATCAGAGAGATCTCGTGATGGGTTCTTACCTCTTATATCCTCTGCAAGGTCCTTAGACACATATGCCTTCAACAAAATGTGGTGACTTATGTCTCAGGATTCATAACACCATAGAGATGGTTTGCATTCTGAATAATATAATGCTCCGAAAATATTTTCGAACCTAAGGGGACGCACACGTTAATAATGTTAAATGACGGGAAATATATATATTAATAGATTAAATGGATAACAAAACGATCGACATTAAAAGTTTACGAGTTATTAAAATAATTAGTTAAAACGTATACAATGGACTAAACGTGAGGGTCTAATGTATTAAGCGAACCGAACATTTTCTAAAGGTTCGGTTTCAATATCTACCCTTTTATTAAACCCTAGTCGTTCAAGAGAATTCATACCCACAAGGATTAGATCAGATCACACATCTATAAAATATCAAGTTTAAGTTGTTTGCATTTCATTTTAATAACTAAAACCTAAACACTTTACATCAACAATTCGATCATATTCTACTATCTTCTTTTTGACGGAAGTTTCAAAGTGATCTTGGCAATCTTTGGTTTGATTCTTCATTCGATCAACAATACCAAACAAACACCGTTTGAGTTTTTCGTTTTGTATACGAGTTGCCACCTTTCGGAGACGTGATTATTTCGTACAAGGAATAGATTCATGAGAGACGAATAAGAACGTTTGTTATAACAACTTGCTAGTATCTTCAGCATACCTTCTAGTCGCTTGCTATAAGAACGTATTATGTCGGAAGTCTTAGAGGATTCATATCTTTGATTCTTCGTGGTTTCACGCGTTGTATTATACACACGCGTATATAGAAGACGGTGTTTACGGTTACCTTTTAACGGTGTATCGTTTCGTGCTATAAGGACATAGTTTTCTAACTTGGTTAATTATTGTGTTTCTAACACGAGATACATTATTCCGCTGCGACTCGTGATAATTAATATGGGCTTTAATCTCAGATTATAAACTAACGCGCTCACCTGTGGTATCAAAGCCGCGGTTTAGAATTTTTCTACAATTATAAGAAATTAAGTTGACAAAAATTAGAGTATTCTAAAAATTATTATGCCCCGTTGGGGCGGCTTTTTATCACTTTTTTTTGTTAAAAAGATTTGATCTTGAAGGTTAATAAAATTAATTAGACGAGATTTAGGTTCTTAATCAAATTTCTAAATAATAGAAAACTTGATATATTAATTGTTAAATATATTTCTATAGTTTTTGTTAATTGTTAATAAGGAATCCCTATGATAAAAAATCCATGCAAATTTTCTATCATGGATTGACTTATTAGATATTATAATCTGATTAGTTTGAGTTAAAAAAGATTATTTTATAACTATGATTTAAAATACACATAATTATAAATATTATTCTACAAACTGGTAAGATGATCTCTATATGTGATTCATGAATTTCGCGGAAGACCCTTATTAGTGAATCGGGATTCGCAGGGCCTACAAAAATAGTTATAAATAAGTTTTTACGTAGGCTATGTGGTATATTTATTTATATTTTACAATAGCTTACGCAAGCAGATTGTTTATCGCTGTTAATGTGGCTCAGAGTGATGGTATAGGACCAGATATGGAGCCACTATATATGAATAAATGCATGTTTTTTAGTTATTAGATAGATTAAGGATCATACTTTAATGTTTGCATGCCTTACTATTATTCTCAAGTTGAGTTCTTAATATAAATATGATAGATTAAGTTTAGTTGATTGTTTATTTGACATATATTTTAAGTTCTTAGACTTGTGAAACAAATAAATAAGAGTTTTTTCCGTGAAATACCAAATAAACATGAACAATGATATATCCGAAAATAAGAAGAGTCATGAACTAACTATTGCAAACAAGGTCAAAAGTGGATTCCGGCTTACTCATCCGATATAAATCTTCCATGACTTCGTACTAGCAATATATAGTCTGTAAAGTAATTCTTTAAATTAGAAGTTATATAATTTTCTAACACATCATGACGAAATTGATCAAAATATATCTCTTTACATCGTATAGTTTGTCTCTTAGGATAAGGTCTACATAGAGACTCATCAAGACTTCGGTCTTGTTAGATAAACCTCTTTACCCTAAATAATACCTGACTTACGTTGTATTTTCATTACCTTGTATACTATATAGGAATGTACTGCGACAATGGTCTAGTAGGTTTTGAATGATTTTATTACATCTCTTTCTACTGTATCATTGATTCTCACGCATAAAAATAAGCAATCTTTAAATTTAAAGATACGTTGAATCGTCAATTTTAGGTCTCACTAGTTTACAGATATAAGATAAGATGATAAGCTACAGGTGACTATTACCGTAATAATAACTTAATTGAGTACCAATGTGTATTGTATTATAAGATAAACTGAGTAACGAAGATGGTATGCATCTAGCGATTCTATCTTCGTACATATTGACACATCAAATAAAATATCCCTTTTTCAACTAAGGAGTTCTTCGCCATCCAATTATAAAAACACTTGTAGACTGTTAAAACAAAAAATCTATTATACCTATGCGTGAGATCCAATGTAGATTTGCAATCAACAAAAGGTAATTATACGTTTTTTCCGTGAGACGGTGAGTGTTACATATTACTGTTTTAAATTGACGATTAGCGTTGTTGCGGTTAACCTGTTAACACGTGCATAGATGGGGATGAAACATGCTTACATATATTATTGTAATAAAGTAAGTCCCATATGGTTTAGGAATTGCAAAAGTTGTGAATTATCAATCGTTGATTACCTTTTGAATACACCATCACTAGCAGATCAACTGATGTGGTGGGGGTATGTCAAGCTTTGGGTCGCTAAACTTAATAAAATTAATTATTATTTAATTTATAACATGGGTAATTAATTTACCTTTCTCTCTAGTCTGTATTATCGAAAATAACTAATTCTCTTGATACTTTTATGTCTTTTTTGTAGATTGATCAACTAAACCTCTGTTCAACAACATAAACCATTCCGCTTTCGAGGTCGATGTTTGATAAAAGAAAACTTTCTGGTAATAACTTCCATGACTGGTTGCTCAACTTAAGTTAGTCTTGAGAGTCGAGAAGAAAAAATGCATGTCATTGAACAGTCTCTTTTACTATCCAGCTCGTTTACCTGAGGCTGGTGCTGAACCTAACATTGTGGCTCAGTGGACAGCTCAATATGATCTCATACTGAATATGCGCTTGTCTCTTAATTGCTTGGGATTTATGACTCCAAAAATCTAACATAACAGTTTGAAATCTGAGCCACTATCCGTTATTCGTGATATGATTCCAGGAGCTAGATCTATGTTTGCGAATAAACAACTGGAGATGGAGAAGTTAGACTTAAATCCAATCTTATCCCATGCTTTCAAACAAGAGAGGAAGTAAATCAGTGCACATGCTACGACTAATTCCCTTAAGATGAAAGGATATGTGGGGGTCAACTGGAACGCGTCTTGGTTATAGATGCTAAACCAACATGTATATCTCAGTAGCACAGGTCTCTATTTCTCTCTTAATGTGTCCTTAACTAAAGATTTGTGGGATTTTGCGTAAGGAATCTTATCAATATGCATTAAACATGGGGAAACAATAGTGAAATTCATGCTATGCTTATTGTTTTAGAGGGTCACTCACATCACCCACAAGGAAGGCTGATCTCCAACCACACAGTATTGATGATCACAAGTGGGTAATACAAACTCATAACAGAGGCCAATAAGAAATCGCTTAATGGCAAAAGGCAGAAAAATAATCGGTTAACATGGCAAGGGAAAGGATACAAAAGGTTATATCCCCACAAGGCCCCCACAACCTAACATCCTACTGCTAAAGGAGCGCCCTACTAAGGATGATGCCTGCCACCACCTGTCTAGGAGGAGGGAGAGCTACATTAGAAAAATAATGTCCTGTGTATCTTGCTGAGTCGCAAAAGAAGAGGAAGCAAGTTGGCTACTGCCAGTTCTATCATCCTTCTGTCGGGTACATCTCTCTCTATATCGAATTATTTTCTTCTTCCCTAATAATAAACTCCTGGATTGTATTACACTGGTTGAGTGGGTACGTAACATAAGTATCTTACAAAACAGGGATTTAGTGATCTGAAACGGAAACTGAAACAAGGAGCTCTTTATGTACTTGGGCAAATGGTGTTTCGTAAGCACAAAGAGAAAGCTATTGGAAGTTTGACTTAAGTTTTTTTACCTAATGGCCTTGTGATTTGTTTAGTGCACAATTGTCATTATTCACCTACTATAACTAGAGTGTAGTTCAGTTTCTCGCGTTTGGGTGACAATGATTTTTGTTCAACTTGAGCACGGATTGTGGACATTTCCATTTTCTCAATAAAGCCAATGGGTGTTTCTTTATTTTAATTGTTTTGCACTTCCTCGTAATGGTATTATATGAAATTCTGAATATGCATGATTCTTGCTATAAAAACCCCCATAAATTGTTTTTTTTTAATCTCTCTACTTTATAATGAGTTAGCAATAAAAGAGTCAGCATAACTTGGGACTCCACTTATCTATGGCACTGTCGTCATGACCAAATAAACAAGAAACGTAATTAACTCTCACATCTTGCAACAAGACGGGCTGTTAAAGTCAACGGATGATGAATCTTTTGATAAATGCGAATCTTGTTTATCTGGCAAGATGACGAAGAAACCTTTCCCTCATAGTAACGAAAGGGCAAAAGATCTTCTTGGAATAATACATACTGACGTATGTGGTCTACTTAGACATGTGTCAAGACAAGGTGCTAGATACTTCATTAACATTCACTGAAGATGTATTGTCGTTATACAGTTCTGTTTATCTTCTTAAACAGAAACAGGGTCTTTGAAACATTACAAAAGTTGTTATCTAAAAAAATTGAAGTTGAAAATCAACGTCGGGAAGACTATTAAGCAATAACGATCATATCGTGGGGGTGTGGCAAATACTAAGGCCAAGAGTTTAAATAGATTATCTAAAAGCTAATGGTGAATCAATTCAACTGCTTACTCCTCCATCACACCACAACATAATGGAGTGACCTGAGAGGAGAAACGTACTTTACTAGATATGGTGCGATCTGATTGATGGAATCCTTACACTCGCCTTTATCCTTTTGGGATTATGCTCTAGAGTCTGCAACACGCATTCTCAATATGGTTCCAACTAAGAAGGTTGACAAAACACCATATGAATTGTGGTATGGAAAATTCCAAACTTGTCTACTTTAAAGGTCTGGGGATGTTAGGCTCTTGTGTGAAGAGCAGATACCGCTGACAAACTTTAACAAAGATCTGTTAAGTGTATCTTCATAGGGTACCCAAAGGAATACATGGGTTACTAATTCTACTATCCACTTAAAAACCAAAATTGTTGTTGTCAAAGGTATCTTAATTCTTGAGAAGCGTCTCAACGGTCAGAAATCAGTGGGAGGGCGGTAAATCTAATAAGAATGAGTAAGAAGAAAGAAAGATTACAACACCTCTGAAATCACTAGCAACATCTCAAGAGTGGAGAGGTTTGACCACCACAGAGAAGGAAGTGATTCCGATTACGTTAAGAGGGGACGATAAGGCCACACCGAGCTCCCAAGACCCCGCTTCAATTGTCTCAAATGTAGAGTCTTGGTAGCAGCATAGCTTCTAGGGGATCACTACTAATGAGAACCCACTAGCTATAAAATCTGCCACTGTTCTTCTAGATTTACTACACCTATAAGATGAATTCGATGCTCTCATATTGAATGCGGAAAATCTCCAATCCATGATGGACACAATATGTAATGGCGTCCTGTGCTATCTTACCGTCCTGGTTGTAAGATCTATGGGAGCCTTATTGCAGGCTGGCATTTTTTAAGAAAAAAGACTGACATAGATTGTATTGTCTACACGTCCTATAAAGCTCGTCTTTCTGTTAGCAACCAAAAGGGTTACAACCTTACAACACTCTCACGGGGTTGACATTATAACTGAAGCCGTTCTCTCACCTGGCGCTGACAATTAGACAGCGCTATAGAACTCTCATTCATCTATTAGCGCATACAATGATTACTGAGATAGGGCAAAACATGAAAGTTTTAAAGACCGCCGATTCTTAAATGTTTACCTTGAAGAAGACATCTATATGGGCAACCTGAACGGTTTTGTTGATCCTAATCATTCTCCTCACGAAAGTCTATTGCAACATCAACAGATCCATTATGACACTTAAGCAAGGCATGCAAGAGACAAGCTGAATTAACAAAAGATTTGATAACGGAAATCTAACATCAGGTTTGCAGATTTACTCACGAATCTGATGAGTCATGTGGTATATCAAAAGCTAGTGGGGAGTAATGTGTACATTCCTCATCTTGTTAGTTGATGACATAATCACATGGGAAATCACATTCCAAGTTTACAAATGTAAAGGATTATCTTGTGACAGTGTTATTCGCTCATGTCAAGGATTTTTCGAGGGGAAGCTAGCATTTATTCGTGGAATCAAACATCTCACTATATAATTAAGATTCGAAGCGATAAATTAAGTACTTATTGACATTAATGAGCTTTACCTATTGGATAAGACTACTTCAAAGAGATACAAAATGCATAATTCCCAAACTGGTCCCATATCCCCATCACGAAAGACTGGCTTGAACAAATCACAAGGTGCATCAAACGCCTAAAAGAGAATCGGCTCTTTGATAGAATGTACTTATGAGCTTTCAGGTTGTAGGTTCCAATCCTTTGTATAGCGTATAGATGCACCTATGTTAAAACCGGATAGTTTTGCTTTCGCACAACAAAATATGACAGAGCCATTTTAACAGAATCCAAGTGAACCTCAACTGGACTGCTGTGAAAAATTCTTAAGTATTTAAGAATACGAAAAGATATTATTGTGCCTTGGTTTTATGGTGAAATCCTATCACAGAACTTAGAGTTGAATGCTATTGCAATGCTGGATTTGAGACTGATATAGATGACAACTAGTCTCAGACAGGATATTTTTTCGTTTTGAATGGAGGTCCGCAAGTGGATTGGAAAGAGGCTCCAAGCAAAGAGTACCACGCAAATGTCCTCGTACAGAAGCGTCTGACTACATAGCTAGCATCAGAAGATCTTGCCAGTAGACTCCTGTTTGGATTTAGGCTAAATTTATCTCAGGGCTTTGGTAATTGCTACCATACGATATAAATGATAATCTCACTTTGAATATGTACAGCACAATTCAATTTGCAGTTCATTATGCTAATGAACCGGGGGTTCAGAAAGGCGCCAGACACTATCAAAGAAGATATCATTATGTTCGCGAGTGTGTTGAACTGGGCGAAATAAGGATACTTAAAGTTCACACAGATAACAATCTAAGTTAATTCCTTTTATAAGGCTTTAAGCAAA
Source organism: Tanacetum coccineum (assembly GCA_026074375.1). Lineage (NCBI taxonomy): Eukaryota > Viridiplantae > Streptophyta > Magnoliopsida > Asterales > Asteraceae > Tanacetum > Tanacetum coccineum. The sequence goes on along the minus strand of BQNB010066851.1, from coordinate 5,292 downwards.
TAGTAAGAGCTAAACTCAATATTGGCCACGTGGGCATGGGGCTTCGTCCTGCTAGTAGTTTCATGTAGATCTGTGTTTTAGTATTTGGATAAGGGATGTAAAACATTTTATTTTATGATAAAGATACGTTGGTATTTTGTTATTTTATATTATAAATTGTGTCCTATATTTGTATGTTTAAATCCATGAATATTAAATGTATTATTCTTAAGATTAATCTGTTTTCGATTATCAATATAGGAATCTTGTTAAACTAAGACAATTCTAAGTGATTGGTGATATTAGAGATATTGAGGATAAGTCTACCAAACTCACATGATATTCATAAAATGAATATTAGATTTCCCCGCCACAAGAATATCACTTTAGGGATCGAAGTCACTCAAGTGCGATCTTGTACTGTGATTTTATTTACATAAATCCTATAGACTTGAGTCTTGCGAAGTTGGGTTTAGCACATATGTGCGATATCTCCTTCTTCTGTATACGTTTATGTTGTCCAATAGGAACTAAAAGGGCTATGTCAGTAATGATTTATGCCACATGATGACAGGGACACTTGTAGTCAATAAGAATTGTTCTTTTAAATTGTTGAAGAAGATACTACTGGGCCCCCTCATAAAAAATCATATCTGTGTATGACCGTACCTGAAAACTATGAAGAGATGTCTCATTGATTTCAGTAATCATGATTACTCATATCTGAAGAAAACAGTTCTAGGGTAGGGATGGCAAAAAAACCCGAACCCAATGGGGAAATCCAAAACCCGAAGTTTTTGGGGCGGGGCGGGGCATGCTTATCGGGTTACGGGGCGGGTTTCGGGGCATTAACGGGGATTCTTATCGGGTTCGGGGCGGGGACGGGGCATAACATCCCCAACCCGCCCCGCCCCGAAACTATACATACATATCGATATATTATTTTCATATATTGTTATGTTAGTATTTACGTAATAAACTAATATTAAAAATTTTGTAGTATTATATCTTTGCAAGATTGGAAGTTGTGATTAATAAAAACTTTTTTGTGTAATGTTTTTAAAAGAAGTTTTGATTTTTTTTAACGTGGTTATAATTATTTATGTATAATTTCTTGAAAACTTATGAACGCTACTAATTATTATATTATTAGTGGGTTCTTGATTATTCATATTATTGCATGTAATCACATTTGTAAAAAATATGACGTAAAAATAATAATAAACGGAGAACAGCGTGTATTTGGTGGAGCAATGCGCTCGTAAAGTTGCCCCGATAAGATCTCCAACGGGGATCGGAGCGGGTTTGGGAGAGCATCTGGCGCCAATGGAGCGCCCCGAAAAGATCCCCGTTGGGGATCGGGGAGGGTTTGGGGCGTGGTTTGCTAATCGGGTTTGGGGATGGAGGGTGGTCGCCCTGCCCCAAACCCGCCCCATTGCCATTCCCAAGCAAGAATGACTTTCTCTTGCAAGAAAGAAGGATTAGGTTTTAGAGCAACTCCGGGTATGTTTCATCAATAATCGAACCAACAACATCATCGGTCTCTGAAATCAACATGTTATACAGAAACACGACCGTAGACTCGTTGTCATTCTCACCAACAAGTTTTCCATTACCGATGTCTAAAATCCAATCCGAAAATTCTTGTATTTTTTTTTCAGATTTCGTTGATCCAGAACCTAACCTCATGTTTAGTGTTAACTTCAACACAGTGCAGTGTTCACACAGATACGAAGCATTAATTGTGACATGTACATCCTGTCTGCCGCCATTAGTAATGACAAGAAGAATTTGTCAGAAATCGCCAACAAACAAAACAATTTTTCTGGCCAAAACCTTAGCAGAAGATAGCAACGGGTCTGACCTGCAAATATCTCGCAAGGTCTGTTTATCATTGGTGCCTCGTCCCATTCTATGAGCTTTGCTTTGCGTATCAAATCATCAAGGTCGTTATCCGCAGCTATGTGGCACATTGAATCTTCGACTACATTGATTGGGATTGCAAATCGAGAATGTGTTGTCCTTCCACCTTTCAAAAATAGCGTTGCAATACCGCTTGACGCAACATTTAATAATGTTTCACCTTTAGAACGTAAGGCACCTGACATGTTCTTGTAAAGGTATGTCTTTCCATTACCACCGTAACCATACACAAAGTACATGCCACCTTTATTTTTCTTAACCGTGTCCATAACAGTGGAGTAAATACATTTTTGTTTGGATGTTAAGCAACCATACAGTCCAACATGTTGGTCCCTTTGTTCATCTTTGTTGTACGATGTCTCATCATATATCAATCTGTTATAACCATCCATTGTGTGATCTCGATCAGGATATGACATGTACTCAATATATGTAAGACAAATGTTCTTCATCTGGATGTTTGAAAGTTGCAAATCTACATTGAAAATGATTTGTAAAATTTCAAAAAAAGTGTCAACTGTTTAAGCATACAAAGGTTAAACAAATGCATTACAAATTGGAGGAAATGTGTACCTGGGTCATTCCGCAACCATAACATGCCAAGTTTTTTCCCATACAATCTTCGGTCGAGACATACTATCTGTCATGATTAGGATGAAAAATATATATCGCAAATAATCGCTAATCATGACGAACCACTTGAAGCAAGTCTATGGGGAATGGGCGATTAATTGCGCTCTATATTTGTCATGCTAATCATGACAAATAGTATGTCTCAACCGGAGATTGTATGGGAAAAAACTTGGCATGTTATGGTTGTAGATGTGTTGAATGTTGATCATATAAAGCGGAATGACTCAGGTACATATTTTCTCTAATTTTTAACGCATTTGTTTAACCTTTGTATGCTTTTTTAAAATTTTATAATTCATTTCTAATGTAGATCTGCAACTTTCAAATATCCATATGAAGAACATTTTTCTTACATATATTGAATTTTAGACATCGGTAATGGCAAAGTTGGTGGTGAGAATGACGTTAGGTCTACTGTCGTGTTTCCACATAACATATTTATTCTAGAGACTGATGATGATGTTTATTCGATTATTGATGAAACATACTTGGACGAATGAACTTATATGAATCTTTGGATTATGTTTGTTACGCTGATGAGGATTCGTATTTTGATGACTCCATATACACCACAAAGTTCCTAAACGATTTAAAGATGTTTAGATGCGAAACATTGATCAAAGAGCAGGACTATGCAATGGAACATGGCTTTGGGTTTTAAGGATGAGAATCAACATAATTGAAGCAAAAATCATATCTGGTGGCAGGGTTGGTACAAATTGTACTATTCCGTGTATGGTAATTAGCCCTTCCTAAACAAAGATGTCGTTCAAATTAAACCGACGACCGTTTCCTCTTCAAATTTGTTTCGCTATGACGATTAATAAAAGCGAAGGACAGACATTGTCACAGGTGGGTTTGTTTTATAAAAAAGGTTGAATAAAAAGATGAAAATTATTCAAACTCAACAGCAAATGTCGTTTACAAGGAAGTCTTATTTCGTATTTGAATAGGTAACAAAATTTTGTATGTCAAACATATTCGTTTTTTTAAGGTTTTGTATACGAGTTCATATTTCTAATATAAAACCTCACATTTCATTTGTATATTACCGGTTAAGAATTTCTTAGTTTATATTTTTCATGGACACACACAAAACAAACAGATAAGATTTAACATGTAGCATAATGAAGTTAGCCCGCCCGATGAAGTATGCATTTTTCTTAAACTATATGTTTTTTGTCGGGAGACAATAATTTTGGGACGAAGGGGGTATTAAAGAAAGGGAATTATTCAATCAATTTTTGTAAGAAAATGTAAATACAATACATACCAACCACCTCATGTTCATGATATTAGCGTATGTTGTACAATAAACAATTAAATGGCTCATGATACATACCGATCCGTCGGCCTTCGTGTCAAAAGTTTTTTCATCCCTTTGGATTCCCTCGCAGTTAAAGTCTCGGGATTTTATCATTTTTTGATGTTATGTATTTCTTTTTGTTGACTCTATTGTACTTTAAGTTTCTAGCGTCTTGCTAGTCTCTTTTTTATATATATTCCATCTTTGCCGTTTAAAAAAATGGCTCATGTATGAAGCCATTAACATTGTTGCCGAACATGTCAATTCTTGTGACATATATGGTCTTGTAAAAGCTTATTTTATACTTACGAGGCAATAGTAGTAGCCCGCCACTCTTTTTGGCAAACAATGTAGTATTGTCCTTCTTCAAACAAAAAGCAAATCATACGGAAGTAATGTCATAAAAGTAAGGGGGTGTTGATTACTTTTGACAAAACTCTTTCACAAAGGTGTGAGTTACTGTTACGTAACCCCACAACACAAACCAAACAATAAATATTTCTATAAATTCATTCCCTAAAACCAAAACTCACATAACAAACGGACCCTAGAAGAATAAAACTCATTACCCATACCCACAACCATAAAACAAACACACCCTAAATAAATAACCATAAGTTTTTACGCATAAACAAAAAGAATAACCGTTGTGAAAAAACAGATTATCATTCAATTTACCAACGGATAGTTGTCCCCATTATAAATACCAACCCCTCCTTCACGTGAAATTTCAAAACTTAAAACACATTCCCAAACACCCCTTTTCTTGAAACCCCATCAACTTTCTTGATTCTGTAACAAAATCCAATCATCATCTTGTTCATTCGACGTTAAAAAACAGTTTTAAAGGTACCCATCTTTGGCTAATCCAACAATCTTTCATAAAAATGTTAACTTTTTATATTTATTAGTGATGTGGCTATTTAAAGATTGTGTTTCTTGATCATTTTAGATGGATTCATGCAAGCCCATGACTGATAATGATAATAGTAACGATACGGGGTTTGAAATGGTTCATCGTCCTGTTGATGATTTTACGACGTTGAGCAATTCTGTGACCATTTCATGTGATCTGTTGGTTCTACTATTGAACATGCTATAAATAGAAAGGTGTAACTATTAATGGACTTCATATATTGTTGTATTCATATACTGTATTTGTGTATTGTATTTGTATTGTATTGTGTATTGTTGTATTCATATATTGTATTTGTGTATTGTATTTCATGTAGAGCAAACCCTTGTACGTACTCTATATATTTGTGTGTAATGCATGATACAATTCAAGGGGTCAAAAGCATCATTGTTTAATATATCTTATTTTAGTCTCTGTTAACTGCACCGAAATGTAAATATTTTATGTAATCGACATCTTGATTTTGTTAAAAGTTACGAGTATATAATTTGCTGTTGAGAAAATGGTTAGTTATATATTGATTAGTTATGTGATT
>BQNB010066850.1:0-34411 GCA_026074375.1 Tanacetum coccineum | reverse complement strand
ATCAAAACGCAACAAGAAAAAATAAAAAAATCAAAACGCAAAAAAAATAAAAAAATCAAAACCCAACAAGAAAAAATTAAAAAAATCAAAACGCAACAACAAAAATCAAAACGCAAGAAGAAAAAATCAAAACGCAACAAGAAAAAATAAAAAAAAAATCAAAACGCAACAAAAAATAAAATAAAAAATCAAAACGCAACAAGAAAAAATCAAAACGCAACAAGAAAAAAAATCAAAACGCAACAAGAACTTTGCTAGAGAGTCAAAACGCAACGACGAAATATTATACACTTTTTCCACCCAAAAAAAATCGCCTAAAATAAATCACACCTTATTTTGACTATAACTTGATTTCCTTGCACAATTAGTTACCTTATGCCTAGATCTTGCTTAATAACATAAACATTCACACATCTAAGCACAAAAATCCGGGTTTGATTTTTTTTTTTGAGTTCAAATGACACACGAATTTGATCTTGTTGAACCACAAGAATCAACCACGAATCCAGAACGTAGCCTCAGAGCCAATTGTTGGATTCCCGTTAATCACTTCATAACATATAATCAAAAGCTCACGAAATCGAACTAGAAACTGAGAAAGAAGATGATTTGTTTTTAAGAGAGAGAAACTAGAGAGAGGTTAGAAGAGAAATAGTGAAAAGATATTTCATTGATAATTATTGAACAACTAACTTTTCCAATGGAAAAGTTTCCTTATAACCCTACACTTAAAGTGATGCCGGGATAATTATTAGAACCCCGGGCCTCGGGTTTTGCTTGGGATTAAAAATACCAAAACATTATACAATATTAGATAAATCTATCGAGCCCCCCTTCCCGATATTTATCCTATTACAACATATAACTAATTAAAGAACCGAGCTCCATCGTATAGTTGACCGAACTTCCTTGTTCGACTCAAAAATTGAGCTAACAAAGTGAAACACCGAAGATTTTTCACAAATAAATTGTAACTATTTTCAATCGGAGAGAAGTAACTCGATGGTTCACAGTCTTTAACGTGATGTCTGCATTGAGACGTTCCGATAATGAGAACATACTAGTTTGATGAATCTAATACACATGTGTTAGAAAGATACTAATACTTCAGCTGGAAATCCAGTCCAAGGAGATTCTTCTTGAAATTGAATCTACCTGATCACAGGGTGCGATCCTCAACGGATATTAAAGGTTAAAACGCAACCAACCACGGGGCGAATGACAAAGCCCAAATACAGTCCCCCCGTTTTAAATTGCAACTGTTTATAAATGCCAGGATACATAAGAGATGGTGGTGAAGGTACTTGATTCCCAGCTTGGGGGCTCACAATATTCATAAACCACAATGCACAAACCCTACCTGACAAAACATAAAGCCATCATGAAAGCTCAAGTACATGTTCAATACTTCCGCTACTCTGATACGAACGTCCATTTCTCGAAAGGTGAACAAGTGTTAAAAGTTAAGAATTCAAGAAAGATGCAACTTAAATCTTTCCAAGTCAACAAATCAAGAATGGGTTTAAAAAAAATAAGCATGTCCGTCCCAGAATCACAAGATCACAAGAAAAATGAAAAAACCCCCCCAAAAGTCCCAAGATGGCAATAACGAGATATGCTTGGTTGATGATTTCACAGTGCTCAAGATCACATCTCCACTTACAAGTAAAGATAAAGGAACAAGCTCGAGCCTAAAGTCAAAGATTACTACAACATATTCACAAGAGAAAGTCAAGTTTATGAGCTAAAGACTAAGAGATATAGCGTAGTATGCTAGGTTTAAATTTTGTAAAATGGAGTGACCTCCCTTAGGGGGAGATTGGCGGAAACAAGAAAAGTATTGGTCACTTCCAAGTTGTAATAGTCTTAGCCCGTAGTTTGTTATATGATTAGTCTAGTAAGCTAGTCTAGCCCAAGGCCCATGGAAAGCCTTAGTAAAGCTCATGGCCGGCCTTGTTTGTAGCATATATACCCTCTCTATGCCTTGGAGAGAGTGGTTGGTTGTTTCATTTCTCATTTCACACACATAATAATATTATCATCCATTCCATGTTACTTTCTCTCTCTAGAAACTTTCCTACCCACTTCTTTCTCTAGTTCTTGTATTATATCAAAGATTACTAATATTCTTCACTTATAAATAAGCTAAATATACTACTAACCAAAATAAGCTAAATAGCAAATAGATGTTTTTCAACCATCACAACCTTGACAATAAAACTACAAAACTCTTGTTTTCTTTTATCCCTTATTCGAACCAAACATACACCCTTTATTAGTTTCCGTAAAATTTTCGTGTTTGATTTTTAGCAAACGCACCGTACAACTAGCTTCTACGCATCATTATACATTCAAAAGTACAAGTTAAATTAAAATTTAGAAGACTTACAAAGAGGGTTTTGAAAGCGAGTTAAGATACGATCCGATAACTCAAACATTGTTTAAATGATAACCCAAAAACTAGAATCAACCCAAAACTTCTATGTCTTCATGTTTTTTGATCAAAGTTAGAAAATCTATGGTGTTTATGTGCGTGTGTGTGAATCGGATGCAACCAAGAAGGAGGAGAGAAAACAAAACTAAAGTGTGTGTGAAAAATGAGGAATGCATGAGTGCATTTGAAAAGATATAAGACAAATACTAGTGCTACCAAGAGACCAACTAGCTAAAAATGTGCCTCCTTGCTCCCTAGTGGGGATCGAACAGGTTATGGAATCCATGAGGGTTTCGGGTGCTTCTTTTTGTGTCGGTTTTCCTTAAAGCTCAACGTTCTCGACTTTAAAATATTACCCGAAGTTTCTTAGTATTTTTATTAGACTTAAAAATACTTTTCCAAGAACTTAGACTATTTACAAGAAATATTTCCAAATTAAACTTCCCAAAATTCATTTTGAACATTAACGCACGTGTCGGGACTCGTTTTTCGGCATTTTAAGCTAATTACAGGACGAACCTCCCGGAACATATTCAACATACATAAAATCCTCTAAAAAGGATTTACACAAGCAACATAACTACCAAGTAACCAAATTCACATTCATTCACCACCGTCAACACGGTACTTGTTCTAATGAAACTAACAAAAGTTACATAGTCAAAGGACTAAATCAGAACATTCATATCTCAGAAAAAGGGCAAGGGTTACATTCTACCCCCTTAAAAAGAATTTCGACCCCGAAATTCAAATTTTGCTAGAACTAAATAGATGCGGATACTTAAGTTTCATTTTATCTTCACGCTCCCACGTGAATTCAGGTCCACGTTTCGAATTCCACCAAACCTTGACGATAGCAATTCTACTCCGCTTAAGCTTCTTGAACTCTCGCTTTAAAATTTCCACAGGCTCTTCCACAAAGTTCAACTTAGCATCAACTTGGATCTCATCCAAAGGTATCTGTAGTGTTGGGTCAGCCAAACACTTCTTAAGGATCAACACGTGGAACGTGTAATGAACACCATTAAGCTCTTCAGGTAATCTAAGCCTATAGGCCACTGGACCGATCCTCTCAGTGATCTTGAATGGTCCAACGAACCTATGTGCTAATTTCCCCTTTTTCCTAAAGCGTACCACACCCTTCCAAGGCGACACTTTGAGCAAGACATACTCACCTACACTGAACTTTAAGGGTTTTCTCCTTTTATCGGCATAGCTTTTCTGACGATCACGTGCAACCTTAAGTCTATCCTTAATATGCGAGATCTTCTCAGTGGTTTCTTACACTAACTCAGACCCTATCAAATTCCCTTCTATAACTTCTGCCCACATAATCAGTGAGCGACACTTTCTACCATACAAGGCTTCAAACGGTGCATACCTCACACTAGAATGATAACTATTGTTATACGAAAACTCAACTAATGGAAGATGAACATCCTAACTTCCCCCGAAGTCTAGGACGCATGCTCTAAGCATGTCTTCCAAAGTTTGAATAGTACACTCACTTTTACCATCGGTCTGAGGGTGGTAAGTCGTACTCATGTCTAACGACTATCACGATCAGATCAGATATGATCGAGATATGATCGAGATCGGCATGCCGTGCCTAGCAACAATCTCATTCAAATAGAGTCTAGCTAACCTATCCATCTTATAGTCCTCACGCATAGGTAGTAAATAAGCAGACTTAGTCAACCGGTCCACAATGACCCAGATTGTGTCATGCCCACTACTAGTCCTTGGTAGCTTCGTAACAAAATCCATTGCTATTCTCTCCCATTTCCACTTAGGAATTTTAGGTTGCTGTAGTAAGCCAGATGGCCTCTGATGATCAACCTTAACCTTCAAACAAGTCAAACACCTACTAACATATACAGCTATATCTTTCTTCATTCTCGGCCACCAATACCTATCTCTAAGGTCATAATACATCTTATGCTCCTAGGTGTACAGAGTACTTCGACTTATGGGCTTCATCCATTATCAAGGTTCTCACATCACCCTTCAAAGGGACCCATATTCGATCCAAGTAATACAACGCTCCATCACTCCTACGTTTCATCAGTTCATCCATTCCTCGTCGCATTTCTGTCGGCTCATCTGGTGCCTCTTCTCGAGCCGCTAGTATCTTATCCTTGATACTCGATTGAAGGGTCATATTCATAGCACAAATTCTCTTAGGTTTTACTCTCTCTTTCCTACTCAGTGCATCAGCTACTACATTCGCCTTATCAGGATGGTAGCGAATTTCGCAGTCATAGTCGCTGAATAGCTCTATCCAGCGACGTTGACGCATGTTCAGTTCCTTTTGTCTAAAGATGTGTTGGAGACTCTTATTATGGGTATATATGACACTCTTTGTCCCATACAAATAATGTCTCTAAATCTTAAGTGCAAACACAACTACACCCAATTCCAAATCATAGGTGGTGTAATTCTTCTCATGGATTTTCAACTGCCTAGATGCATATGCTATCACCTTATCTCTTTGCATTAACATACAACCTATTCCTAAGCCAGACGTATCATAATACACTACAAAATCTTTTGGTCCATCGGGGAGAGCTAGAACATGTGCATTACATAACTTATCCTTCAAACTTTGAAATGCCCTTTCCTGCTCCTCACCCCAATCAAACATCTTACTCTTCTGAGTTAAATGGTCAGGGATTTAGCAATCTTAGAAACGTTCTCTATGAACCGACGATAATACCCTGCCAAACCTAAGAATGAATGAACTTCAGACGGGGTTCTAGGGGCTTCCCAATTCTTAACATCTTCAATCTTACTAGGGTCTACATGAATGTCATCTTTATTAATCACATGTACAAGGAACTGTACTTCTTGCAACTAGAATTCACACTTGGAAAACTTAGCATACAGTTTCTCTTCCCTGAGCAATTCTAAGACTAATCCTAAGTGCACTTCATGCTCTTCTCGGGTCTTAGAATAAACCAAGATATCATCAATGAACACTATCACAAACTTGTCTAGTTAAGGCCTACACACTGTTTATCATATCCATGAATACAGCTGTGTGTTAGTCAGACCAAAGGGCATTACAGTGAACTCGAAATGTTCATAACGAGTTCTAAACGCAGTCTTTGGAATGTAATCCTTATGCACTCTCAGCTGGTGGTATCCAGACCTAAGATTTATCTTAGAGAAGTATTGTAATCCTTAAGGTTGATCGAACAGGCCGTCTATCCTAGGGAGTGAATAACGGTTCTTAATGGTCAACTTGTTTAGCTCTCTATAATCAATGCACATTCTAAAGGATCCATCCTTCTTCTTAACAAATAATATTGGTGCTCCCCAAGGTGACGAGCTTGGTCGAATGAAACCCTTGTCCTGGAGTTCTTTGAGTTGACCTAACAACTCCTCCATTTCAGAAGGTGTCAATCGATAGGGAGATTTCGCGACCGGTATTGCTCCAGGGATTAACTCAATACGAAATTTGATTTCTCAAATAGGTGGTAATCCTGATAGGTCATTTGGAAATACCTTAAGAAAGTCTCTAACCACAACAATCTCTTCTTGTTTTTGTTCCTTGGCCTTAGCACTCATTAGATGTCTTATTTTCTCTTTCGGGCTTTCTCCTATAACTCTAAGTACTTAGCCGTTTGGTAGAGGTATTCTGACTACCTTCTCGTGACAAATTATTTCAGCCTTATGGTTGGACAACCAATCCATTCCTATAATCACATTGAAACTCTCGCTTCTAAACGGTAACAAATTAATATCAAACATGTGACCTTCTATTTCTAGTTTGCAACCCTTAATAACTTTATCAATCTCTACTAGCTGCCCGCTAGCTATCTCAATCTTATTACTGAATCCTAGATCACTAGGCTCTATGCCTAACAGAGGTATGAAAGTAGTGGAAACGAAACTATAGTCGGCACTAGAGTCGAATAGAGTTGTAGCATAGTGATCGTTTAAAGTGAACGTACCCGTCATGATGTTTGGGTCCTGGCGAGCCTCTTCTGCTCCCACCAAAAACGCCCTTCCACGTGTGTGGTTACCGTTGTTCCCACGACCCTGTCCCCTATTATTAGCAACTACTTGGTTTGGACGGTTTCCCCTGGCCTTTGTGCTTGGTTCAACCTAGGACATGCTGCCTTAAAATGATTGGTCCCTCCAAACTCATAACATGCTCCAGGAGCAGCAGTTGGGTTCCTAGCATTCACCGAGTTCACCATCCTAGGAGCCACTCTACAGTCCTCTGCCATATGCCTGAGACGGCCACAGTTAAAGCAAGCCCTGCAAGGTATCTTAGATGGGTGGTGTAGGTTACAGCTTACACACTTAGGAATTGTGCCATTGTACTCTCCTCACCGGGTTAGTGGTTGTAGCAAAAGCATTCCCAGTCCTAGTCCTCCTGTTCTCATCTCTCGTATTCCTATCTCTACTAGACTCTCTGCTATTCCCTCTCTTCTTGGGGTTCTTTTTCAGTTTCCCATTCCTAACGGCCTCATATGTCAGTGTCCAAGCCTTCTGTACAGCCCTCTGAATTGTTGTCGGCTCCGTTGCTGCCACCATCCCTCGGATTTGTGGAGCAAGGCCATATATGTACCTCTCAATCCTTTTGTTCTCAAACATAACTAAGTAAGGAACTAACCTAGTCAACTTATAGAACCTATCAGTATACGCAACATGGCCAGCCCCGACCATGGCATAGTTCCAGAACTTAGTTTCTAGTTTTTGCATCTCATTGATCGGGCAAAATTCCTCCCTAGTCAAAGATTTAAAGTCTTCCCATGACATACCAACAACGGCTTCTCGACTTCGTGTGTGGATCTGAGAGTTCCACCATGTGAGAACCTTACCAACAAACGATCCAGCAGTGTACTTTACCTTTTGGCTATCCCTACACCCACTCATATCCTGAACTGACTCCGTCTTCTCAATCCAACGGGTATAAACTATGGCACCTCCCTTACCATCATACTCTTTTGGGTTACAAGCTAAGAACTCCTTATAGGTACAACCCCTACGGTTTTTGTTCTCAATGAAATTTCCTAACATCGCCCCGGATGTTGTCATTGACGGCATCGCCGTTTTGGTTCCTATCATTGCCTTGATTTCTACCTTGGTTGCCTACGCTAAGATAGTGGGAAGTAAGTTTTGCAGTTGTTGTGCAATGATAGTGGAGAAGTCGGGAACTCCGTCAACACTATCATTCACCTCAGTACCTTGACCACCTACTTGGCCACCTTGACCATCAATCGCACCATTACCCTGATCACCAGATCGACCTCTAGTTCTATCACCTCTTCTGCCATTCCGTCCACCTGTCCTTCCTCCTCGTGGTGCGGCAGTTACCCGGCCAGCACTTCGTGTCATCATTCTTGGCGGCATTATCTACACGAGGGAGGACATAGGTAATGTTAGGTAGGCGAGAAGGTTAATATATAGGATAACTTAATATACTATAATTCGCATAATACGGTCCTAAGGTGTCAACATCGATTTGTGTGAACGATATTATTTAAACACGCGTGAGTCGTGATACGTTTATAACTACGTTGGCCACCGTACTTATACTCGCATCCTTTCCCAGTTGTACCTAGTAATAAGCTACAACATTTCAATGATTGACTTTTCTAATACGCTATACCATATAACCATAGAAGCAAGTATAAGCGGAACACCGCGCACATAGATCCTATTACGCAACTATTTGAAGGTTCTTAGGCTATAGTCTAGGCTAAACCACCTAGTTCTCTATAACCTTGGCTCTGAATACCAATCTGTCACACCCCGACATAGGCAGAAACACGGGCATGCGACGAAGAATGATCAATCATAACACAAGATACATAATAGAGAAAACTAAAATGCATTAATGAAAAGTGTCATGATGATCTTCCACCTCAAGCACAGACTTGAGTGAAGTCCCATCAAGAACCCATCACATAGTCTTCACAATTACAACCAAATACCCACGCAGGGGTCCATACTAGTCTTAAAACAACAATCCTCAAATACTTAAGTTCAACATAAAATTTAACACCAAATCACTCAGAACGCGATCCATACAGGATGCTCTTATGGTCTGCTAAAGCTTGCAATCACAACTTCACTGATCATTTTCAACACCTGAAAATGATACTTGAAAAGGTCAACAGATGTGTTGGTGAGCTTGTAGGTTTGAAGAAAACCCAGTTGTTGTGCCAATATTTCAAATAGTGGATAATTATGCAATATGACAGTGAATACATGCAACACATTCCATTTCAAATATATCAACCCCATTCTATCAAATCATATCCATATGGACCATTACCATGCAATGTCCTCAACATCTCAATTCACACGCACCTAAAGCGTACCAGCTGGAGCTACATATAGAGCGGCACATCACATATCATTTCAAACCATAGCAAGTCCATGCTATAAACTATCCACACGGAAAGTTTCACATATCATATTCAAACAAAACTCATGTCATTCACATAGCAGTCATAAGCACATAACATTGTCCCAAAAACAAATCAACATTTGCACAGTACAGAAAATCAGTTCATAACGCATTTGAGTATCATTTTCTCCTAACGGAAAAGATTTAAAAAGTGGGGCTACAAGTACTCACCTCAACAAGGTGACAGACAGCAAGATCAAACAAGCAAATGCAACGACGTCCGAACACGGCCTAGTCCAATTAATGTCCATTTCAGATATACGTTTTCGAAATATTTTTCAAAATTGCTGCATAGAGGTCAGATGCGTTGTACGGTTACCCTTAACGTTATTAGTAGTGTGATGGTTGACGACTTAGATCAACATAACATACTTCAATTCATACTTTAGGATAATATACTTATACTATTTAAGTAAAATAGTTAAGTATTATAAGATAACTAAATAATAGACCTAAAATATATACTTCAGAACATCCATTCGGTAACCTTAGTTACCTTAATTAATCGTATAGCTTTTAGGAAACTAAACGTTTATTTTCATAAAACAACTTAGAGAAGTTTCATATTTAATATTTATAAAATATATATTTTTTGTATTTTAGTCGACTTAATAAAATAATAATATTTTATAAATTTTTCGTAAAAGTAAGTTTTGAGTAAGAAAATCCTAGGTATAGAAATTTTACGAAAATTTGGCATGACCCGTTCATTTATACAATGTTTTCCAAGGTTTCAAACCTCAATTTCAAACACTTTTTCCCAAGTTCACCATTTTTCGACAAAATTCTAAAAATCCATATTTCGCAACGTTTATCACAACACCTCTTCCCAAACGACTTTCTATATCATTACTTAAGTACGTTCGCCTTCCAAAAGTTCGTTAAAACGCGTAAAACGACTAATTTTCTCTTATTGGGTCTTAATGCCCATTAGAAATCCATTAAGTTATTCATAGATATAAAATACGTTTTAGGCCCAATACTAAAGCCCATTAGTAAATATAATCCCAAAGGATAATTACCAAAATAATCCGGACCACAATAAGCCACGACTTATTGGGCCTATTGGGCCGTGAGCTCATTAGCTCCAAACAATGCAAAATAAGCTTTTAAATAAGCTAACAAACTACGTAGTACTTTCAGTTATCACCATAAGCTATCAAAATAGTCCACAAAAATACGACATAAGAGGTAAATAACCAAAAAATAATTATTCCCTTGTTCTTGTGGTTTTCGAACCATTATAAGCTCAAAATAAGTATCAATAGTCTTATAAAAAAAAAACTAAGTCAATACTAAACCAAAAATAAGATAAATAGCAAATATATGTTTTTCAACCATCACAACCACGACAATAAAACTACAAAACCCTTGTTCTCTTTTATCCCTTATTCGAACCAAACATACACCCTTTATTAGTTTCCGTGTTCGATTTTTAGCAAACGTACCGTACAACTAGCTTCTACGCATGATTATACATTCAAAAGTACAAGTTAAATTAAAATTTAGAATACTTACAAAGAGGGTTTTGAAAGCGAGTTAAGGCACGATCCGACAACCCAAACATTATTTAAATGATAACCCGAATACTAAAATCAACCCAAAACTTATATGTCTTCATGTTTTTTGATCAAAGTTAGAAAAATTATGGTGTTTATGTGTGTGTGTAAATCAGACGCAACCAAGGAGGAGGAGAGAAAACAAAACTAAAGTGTGTGTGAAAAATAAGGAATGCATGAGTGCATTTGAAAAGATATAAGATAAATACTAGTACTATCAAGAGACCAACTAGCTAAAAATGTGCCTCCTTGCTCCCTAGTAGGGCTCGAACCGGTTATGGAATCCAAGAAGGTTCCGGGTGCTTCTTTTTGTGTCGGTTTTCCTTAAAGCTCAACGTTCTCGACTTTAAAACACTACCCGAAGTTTCTTTGTATTTTTATTAGACTTTAAAATACTTTTCCAAGAACTTAGACTATTTACACGACATATTTCCAAATTAAACTTCTCAAAATTCATTTTGAACATTAACGGACGTGTCAAGACTCGTTTTTTGGCATTTCAAGCTAATTACGCGACGAACCTCCCAGAACATATTCAACATACATATAATCTTCTAAAAAGGATTTACACAAGAAACATAACAACCAAATAGCCAAATTCACATTCATTCACCACCGTTAACACAATACTTGTTCTAATGAAACTGACAAAAGTCAAATAGTCAAATGACTAAATCAGAACATTCATATCTTAGAAAAAGGGCAAGGGTTACAATAAAAATATGGTGTATAGTCAATGTATTGTCAATGGAGGGGGATGTGATGTGTTTTTTGTTTGTGAGTTTGTATCCATATAAATTTTATAATTTGAAAACAATATGTAAAATGACAAGGACACTCTTTTATTAAACGGTTAACATTAGTCAAAGTAACATATTTGAGCAAAATGGACTGGATCCGTAACGTGTTAAAACCACAGTGACCAAATCCAATACAAATTAAAAAATGGACTAAATCCGTCAGACCCGATAAACCATAAAGACCATTTATGTAAGTAACTCTATAATTTATGATATTATCTTTTTTTCTTTTGCATTTTCTCACATGTTATCATCCACAAATTTGCTTTTCATAGCCTTTATGTGAATTTACTTTGATAACAACTTATGGTTAAAGCATTTTTTTGTTCTTTTTTTGTACTTCCTCTCCAATGACTAACTAGTACACGACTTATAAGTTATGATTAGAATTCAAGATTGAGTAGATAAATACCTTTTCCTAAAAAAGTGATTTAACATATTTATCATATTGGAGTAATGACTTTTTTTCTTAATGACTTAAGGATCTTACGTGGCGTTTAGATGCATGAATCAAAGTTAGAATGAAATAATTTATTATGATAAAATGAAAATTTTATTTGTTTTGAGCTTTGTAATAGAATGATTTATTCATTAGTTCATTCCATTACATCTGTAACCATCAATATCATTACATAGCTACCCCTTATATTTTCATTCCATTATGACATGTAATTACATGTTTCCATATTTCATTTATTTGTTTATTTAATTTCATTCCTTTCCAACATCCATTGCATCATACCAAACAACATGCATAAATATTATATTTTATTCTAACATGGCAACCAAATAGGTCAATGTAATAGTAATGACTTATTCAATTACTATGTTTATTTCATTACAAAAGGATCTTCCCTCCTACATAATTAATACATTTTACTAAAGAGAGGGCTCTGTTGAGAAAACGCGCAGCAAAGTGCATGCGTTTCAATAGTTGGTATTTACTTATTTGGTCTCTCTTCCACTTGCGGTGATAGTTACTATGTGTTCTCTCTCTCTCTCTCTCTCTCTCATTTTTATCTTCTCTTCCCCCTCTCCCACTTCCGGCGGTAGTTACTATTTATTGTTTCTCTCTTCCGGCGATATTTACTAGGCCATTTCTGATGCACTTTGCAGCCAAATGCACGCGTTCCAATAGTTGGTATTTACTTATTTGGTCCCTCTTCCACTTCCGGCGATAGTTACTAAAGAGTAGTCGTTGTTGATTGGTGGTTTGGTTGCGTTTTTCAAACTGAGACCTATTGAAATAACTGGTAAGATTTTACGTTTTTTTTATTTAAGCATTATGTCAAAATTAGTTTAAGGTTTATGTCAAAATTATTTTAGGGTTTATGTTTGGGGTATGTATTTGTGGAATTATGGATATAGATTTTGGGAGTTATTTAAAATGAAATATGGTTTTGTTCTACCGTAGGGTTTTTTGAAATTGCCAAAAAAAATGGGGATGTTTAGGGTTTGAATTTGTGAAAATAGGGATGTTTGGGGTTCGGATTTTGGAACGATTATTTGATAATAGCATTTATCTTTTTATTCTTTGTATGGAGCAAATGTGTGGTTGTTCTGAATGGGTAAAGGCGACCCGTATCTTGGCGGGGTATCACGAGTTTGTGTTTTCAGGCATGGCGGGTCGCTGTTTCTTTGGCGGGGCAGGCTTCATTAGTTTGCAGCCATGACAAACATATTTGTATGGGTAAAAGCGACCCGTATTATGGTAAGGCATCATGAGTTTGTGTTTGCAGCCATGGCGGGTTGCTGTTATTTTGTGTTATACTGGCACTGTAATTTGTGCCTTACTTATTTGGTTAAGGATTGTGGTGCCTTTAGGCGATGAAGATATTGTTGCTTACGTGTGTTTATAATTAGCTGCTTAACCCTGATGGGTGAAAGAGACCCGTTTTTCAGCGTGGCATCACGACATCGTGGTTGCAGCCATTATGGGTCGATTACATGTTTGTCTAGTTCTACAGGATAACGTGCAAACAAGCGCATGACTTTCAATAGTTGGTGTTTACTTTTTTACCCTGTTATTAAGGATGCGAAATAGATAGAGTTTATTTGTGTGAATTCTTAAGCAGTCGATGCTATATACGCACATAGGCTGTTCAAGAATAACATTTGAATTCACTGAACACTTATTTGACGAAATTTGGGTGGCGCGCATTTTGGCAGGGCATGCTTTTAAAGTTTGCAGCCATGGCAGTCGTATGCCCTTTTATGAATCGATTGATTATTTGATTCTTATACCACCAAAGTGCAGTAGGGAGTGGTATAGTAAATATTGCCGGAAGAGAAGATGCAAATGTCCGAGGAGCCTGTATTTTCGTCGCGTTTATACAAAATAATGGCTCTTGAAGGCTATGATGATAAAATGTAAGTATGTGTAATCGGGTGGAATTAAGGTTTCGATTACGTGCAGCTTGGCAAGGCAGGTGTGTTTGCAGCCATGGTGGGCGTATTTTCTTTTTCTGTATGGTTTCTTATCTGAGCCTCGTAATATTAGAGCATACATAATTTCATGCTGGTTATTGCCTATTAACAAGCGATGTTCCCCACTTTCGGTTGGATTATATATAGTGTCAGTTTGGTTTGATTTGTGTATTTTTTAACTCTTCGGAAAAACATATCACATGGGTAAGCCTATTTTTGATAATGTGTTTACATTTTCTATTTTAAACCGGTTTGTTGGATAAGTATCTATGCATACAGGCTCTATTGTTCATCACCAAATACTTTAGGTAGTTGCTTGAGATTTTCAAAACTGACAAATTTCGTTGTTTTCGTTATTCTCACATAACTGCCTAGAGTGTTTAGTCTTGAACTTAGGAGTCGCTAAAGTGACCCGTTTGTATTCGTATACTTGTAGGCGCGTATTGTATTTTATGGAGGATTTAATTATTCAGGATTATTCATAGTGCATTTATTATTTTGAAACTACGATAAGTGATCAAGTCATCAAGAGTTAAAGCTACCCGTGTCTTGGCGAGGCATCACGAAATCGTGATTGCAGCCATGGCGGGTTGTATCTCTCTTTGTTCGATGGTCATTCAGTGGCCGAGGGAAGATAAGATGGAAGTGGGAGAGGGACAAATAAAGTAAATACCAACTATTAAAAGTCACGCACTTCTTAGCACGCTTTCTACGGACACACCGCTCTACATTGAAATGTATGAATATCTGTTTGGTATAAAAAGTGCGAGGATTTCCGTATCTTGGCAGGGTGTTCATACTAATGCAGCCATGGCGGTTTTCCGGGCTTTGTAGCCAATATAACGTGTCCATGAACCATCTCTTAGGCCAGCTGGTGTGTAACTCATGTCTTTCGTGCACGCAGATGTTTACCATGCATCAGCTGGTCTCATAGATGTTTCATATTTGAGGTTTGCTTGGAGTGTAACAAGTTCATGAATCATTCCTTAGGCCAGTTGGTGTTTCACTGATGTTTTTCATGCATAGCCATGTTTTCCATGAGTGACATACCATCTATTCTAACACATGTTTCGTATGTAACTTTGTTGCTATATTAAGGTTTGTGTTGGTAGTGCAATTTGCAATATTTGCAGTCATGGCAGATGTGTTTAGTTGAAAAGAGGCGATGATGAATTTGAATATGTAGGTAGGGCGGCATGAATTGCTTGCAGCCACACTTATCGAACTGACCCTTTATCTTATATTTCTTTGCTTCACTAGAACTGGACATCTTGGCAAACCTATTTTTTGATCATGTATTTACTGCTGCTAGTCGTAGGTGCCTGTAACTTGGCTTGGCAAACTAATACGTTAGACATGGCGGAGTTCTGTTTTGCAGAAACTTAAGCTCTAATCTCAGCTGAACAATCAACACCTAAATTGTGCTTGCAGGGTGTTTCGTTTTGAGATCTTACTTGCATATCTGAGCCTCATTATACGTAATACTAATGATTATTGAAAGCATGTGCCATTTTTACTTGATTTCCTACTAGACTATTGGTATCCTGCTTTCGCATGCTACTGTCATGCGGATCAGCCATGGCGGGGCGGATTTCACGTGCATGGCATGATATATAAGTATACGTTCAGGTACCTTTTGTACTTTGTGGAAGATTTGCTTATTTACAAGTATTGCGGGTGCATTCGTTATTATGAAAATCCAATAGTTGTTTGAATCATCAAGAGTGAAAACTACCCATGTGTTGGCGAGGCATTCTGAATTCGTGTTTGCAGCCATCACGGGTGAGATTCCTCTTTGTCCGATGGTGATTTAGTGGTTTAGGGAAAATAGTATGGGAGTGGGATATGGAAAAAAATTAGATACCAACTATTGTAAGGCGTACATCTGTTTGCACGTTTTTGGGGGGAGAGTATTCATATATGTGTGCTATACAAAGTGTGAGGATTTTCGTATCTTGGCGGGGCGTTTAGACTAATGCAGACATGGCGGTCTTTTCGGCTTTGCGGACACGCATGGTTGTATCACGTAACATGCTCATATTATAGAACACGTGTGCAGCAATGTTTATCTCTGTGTTTTGGCATTAAAGTTAAAAGCTTCTTCTGGTTCAAACAAGCGGTTCCGCGTTCATATGATCAGTCAAATAAAAAATCGACTTGCCCAATCACTTGACGCAGAACCAATCGTTAGACTGTCATAGAGATTTTGGCACTATCAAGCGTGCTTCCTCATTAGAATATGCGGCTTCTAATGAAGGCATGCGTGATCTTAGCAAAATTCTTATCACATATCTAACGACTTTGACAGACATGAACATGAGTAGTTAAGAAGCGGGTCTTTTGTGACCGTAACTTGGCTCGGCAAACTATTACACTGGTGGAGTTCTGTTTTGAGGAAACTTAGGCTCTAATCTGAGCCGAACAATCCGCACCCAAATTATGCTGGCAGCCATGCTGGGTGTTTCATGTTGACATCTTATTTGCGTATCTAAGCTTCATTATACATAATACTAATTGTTGTCGAAAGCGAAATCAATCTCATATTCCGAAAGCTTTTCTGCTTTTCCAGCGATATTTACCATACTAATCTCTACTCCACTTTCATGCTTCTCTCACCGTTTTGATGGCTGCTTCGCATGAACGACAGGTTTTCCCACTTCGATGCATCGGCTGGTCTCATAAATGTTTCATATTTGGTGATGCATCAACAATTGTTTATACAAAGGCTATGTTTGTATATACCATTGAGGTTTTTATACAAATTAAAGGTTCCTCAGTATCATATTGAAGTATACATGTGCATTACATAAGAAAGAAAAAAGTAGTGGTTTTAAAGACCACCTGAAAAGATATATATGACCTTTATGTTCAAATTATAAAAACTAAAACCATTGTCTCTAGATTCATCCTTTGTTTCAATACGTGTTGATAGTTGTTGTTTCGCTCGGAACAAAACTGCATTATTTGATCTGCAAACAACACAAAGTAAAAATCAGTTGGTTTCGAACAAATAAGGTATTTGGCGTTGTGTTTTGAAATGATACCTGATGTTTCAAGTTTTCAAGTCACATGTAATCAATTTTTCATGTTTAAGTTATAGTGAAACTGATTAATTATTAAGGGTCAAATTATTACGTTTGAATAATCTGTTTAGGAGTAACTACAACAAAATTGATACTATATATCTGATTAAGTAGAGGCCATCCTACACGTAAATCCTTAAAGGAGCTGAATTTGGCAAACATTTTTAAGTACATGATTGTTTGATTATCACAACTGCAAACGCCTCAGGAACATCCAAACGCCATCTCTTACACTCACTTCCGTACAGCAATGCTATACACCCCTTCAAAATCTTACTTGTGATAAATTAAGTGAAAGACATGAAGTTACCTTGCTGTTTGGCGCCAAGATCCATTACACACATCTTCCTCATCTCCTTTGGAAGTTGAACGATTTCATAGTAAATGCAAATGTAACAGCAAAGAGCAGACAGAACCCCACCACAGCAGTAGCGGCAACGCCCAGGAATTCATGCTCGTACCCAAATTGGTCTTTCAGAAACTGTCTTAATGGAACAGATCGAGAACCATCAGCAAGCTTTAAGGGTTCATTCACATCCCCATATTGTGACGTCAAAAGCCCATACAAACTCCAAGCTACCGGATTTGCCCAATAATACCATCTCCACCATATAGGAAGCCTCTGTTGATCACAATACATATACAAAGATAAATTTATTGTATGTGATTTGCACACTTTTTCTACACATTCTACGAGAATGTGCAACAATTATTAAGTGAATTAAACTTATAAACTGTGTAAAAGATGTTAAATTTATAAGCACTAAAAAAATAAGTTATAAGTATCTTCAGGCTTATAACTGTATTTAAAAGTATTTGCACTTGTAAGCGTACATTAACATAAAATTTGTCTACACTAGTTAATTCCAATTTGTTACACCCAATTTCCTCATACCTTTAGGAATTAAGTGAATCAGGCGTAACATTAATCTAACACTTTCAATGGTAGAAAACGAAAACTTCATGTTCTTGCACGCTTACCATTAAAAGCGTTAAAAACTTGTTTAAAATTGTAAACAGTTTTAACAAAATTCACACATTTTTCCCTAAATCGTGGAGAAGAGTTCTGAAAATCGCATTTTTGTTAGAGTTGACAATAGAGAATATAACTGATAGAGTTAAATTACCATTCGGACAATCATAAATCCACTGAAAAGGTTCCACAACATATAGAAAGGCGCAGCAACAATGGCAGCAATGTTATGATTGGGGGTAACAGCAATCGTCATCATTCCAAAGAAGGTGAAGTATAGCAAGGTGAAGTACATAAAGAATATGTACCAAAATAATTTCAATACATTCCACTCAAATGACGCCAAAAAGTAGAAAATAACACTATAAACAAGTGACTGCACATACACATAAGGAAACTCTATCGCAACCTGAAAAGGCAAGTGAAAGTGAAACATTGTGTTTATCATATGGATTAGTTAACAAAATTATGTCATAATAGTGCAGATAGTTAGGCACAATTTACCTGAGCAAATGAAAACGGTAAGGCGGAATACATCCCTGCTGCTCTCTCGCGGTAGGAAGCTAACCTTTCAACATAAACCACTGGTTGAACAGAAGCCGCATTCGTGATTCCAATAAATAATACTGCTGCATACATCGATCCCATTGCATTGAATATGTCCTGTTGTGACTCTCTGTGAAATAAAATGAATATAAATATTAGACTAAAATAGTCAAACACTGAAAATAGACAAGTTGTGTTGAATAAGCAAACCTTTTAGCACCGAATTTCCAGCACATTGTCCCAAACATTAATGAAATGATGACCGTGTAGAAAAACCGTACAGCAGTATATTGTGGGTTCCGCCAGTATGACAGATTTTGCTTCCAAAGGCATGCGAAAAACTGGCCTAAAAAAGACTGAGAATATATGGTTGGGAAGCATAAAGATTTTGAATCTCTATCGGGTTTGCTTAAGTTTTCGACTAGTTCTTGGTTTTGCCTGAAAAAGTAAATGAATAACAGCAATAAATTCTCGACAAATTAACATTTTTATACATGAAGTTAACACAAAATGTAATAAAGCAAAGATTAACGTACAAATATAGATTTGAATTACGGTAAACATCTGCGAAGTCAACCCCAAGGCGGTGTTCTTCGGTTGATGAAGTAGCCTCAAGAATCCAAGCAGCGGGATTGTATCCAGGTCTTATCTTAGGAACTCCCTTTACTGCCTATAAGAGATTGACAAGTGTATTATCAAATTTTGCAAATCAATAATATATTTAATATTTAGATCATATGAGGGAAACATGAACACAGGAAAGTACATTTTTATGAAGAGAGACAAACCTCAAAAAACTGAATAACTTTGTGAGACCCAGTGCCCAAAGGACCAGCATATATGAGCTTCCCGCCACGTTTCATCAGTAAAAGCTTTAAGATGAATCTGTTAGCCTAACTTTTTCATGACATGCTATAAAATTAGATGTGGCAATATGGGCGGGTTGACGATTTGGGTAATGGGTCAAAACGGTAATTTTGAGGTACGGTCGGGTTAGGTTGACAGGAAAGGATATTGATTTTTGCTGTAAAACGATTCACGGTGTACTACAAATTCAAATACACTTTGGTTGACAACTCGTTTGACCCTTACTTTTTCGATCTAATCATTTTGATTTACACATTTGACCATTTAGAAATCATTAAAAGGATTAGTAATAGAAGTACTAAACTTCTAACTTTTTGGCAATTCAACCCAGACACATTTTTTTAGTGGTTTAAACCATATAACTTTTTTGGGGTCATTATTTCGCAAATTTTCAATATTTTAAAAAATTTATAGAGATTACACTCGGACATGCGAAAAATGATTAATGGGACTCCAGCGAGATAAGGTTGATTGGTTAAATCCGACATAAAAAAATCTAGGGAGAACCACCATGAAAAGAGGTTTCGGGGTTAAACCGTGAGTATATTGTAGGTATACAGGCTTTACCATTCTAAACCTAGTAACACCTAATCAACCCATTCATAAATATATGGCTTGCAACAGTCGGCTATATACAAAAAGCATGATTACTGGATATGTTGTTAATAAGAGAAAAGTACCTCATCAAAGGATTCAAATATATCAATGCTTGGCTGATGAATGGTGCAAACAATTGTCCGTCCAGTGTTGACTATATTTCTAACCGTTCTCATAACAATGGCAGCAGCACGAGCATCTAGTCCCGAAGTTGGCTCATCCATAAATACAATAGAAGGATTCGCCACTAACTCAACTGCAATTGTAAGTCTTTTCCGTTGCTCGGTTGATAGTCCATCAATTCCTGGTAGACCAACTAACGCTCCCTTGAGTGAAGTCAGCTCAACAAGCTCCATAACCTCCACCACAAATTCCTAAAATCCAAATTTCTCAAATTGAACACATAAGCAGAATGATTAATTAAATGGAGAAGTACCTCATCGACTCTTTGGTGTGGGACCATTACAATTTAGACTATTCAATGTGTTATGTATGTCAGGCTCCAGACCTTGGAATCGCAAAATAAATTTTTGATTCGCCTAAAACTCGTAAATTAGTTGAAACAGTTAAAAACTTAACTTTTCCCAAAATTCTCCTTAATTTCGCAAATCCTCAATAATTTTTAAGCAATTTTTCAAAAAATATCGCAAAACATCCACTTTTCCGACATTTTTATATTAAAAGAGTCAATGAGGTCATTTTACCTTAACATAATGGTTAGATAATGAAATGAGTAATTACCCGTTTTCTTGTTACATCGATATGAGAAGGTAATCGAAGCCACGCTGAAAACATTAGTGATTCATGAACGGTCAAACATGGGGAGTGAACATCGTTCTGTTCACAGTAACCAGAAATTCTAGCAAATGTTTCTTGGTTTTTAGGATACCCGGAAACATATATATGTCCTGAAATATGTCCGTCGGTTTTTCTACCAGCTAAAACGTCCATAAGAGTAGTTTTACCAGCCCCACTGACACCAACTAATGCTGTAAGGACACCTGGCCTGAACGCTCCCGTTACATTAGCCAGCAATTGTAACTTGTTGTTTAGTAAACCTTGTTGCTTCAATTCCTAAAACAAGATATAAAGAAATGATTATTATTCAAAAAAGTATTACTTTACAAATACTAGAGAAAATAATTAGTTGTTTGCGATTATACCCCTGGGACATCCACATAATAGCTAATGTTGCGGAAAGACATGGTGAGTGGCTGAAATGGAAGAACCATTCCTCTTTGGGGTTGGACTTCACTACCTAAAGTAGGGCGTAGAGAGAAAATAATCCTGACTAGCCAACATTCATCAAGAAAAGATGTATTCAACTTTTATAAATTTTCATTACAAACCAGAATATGAAGGTGAACGCAGATACTCTTTCAACTCGATAATAACAGATACGATCCCATTTCTTTTCTTTTGTAACTTGGTAGCTTCCCGAGAGATAACCGCTTGATGGTTTCCAAGAGCTGTTTAATGATAAAACATTATGTGATCTTTTAGAAAGGGAAAACGTACCTCTTGTTTAAGTTCATACTGAGTTAACCCTATATATTGCAAAATAAGTTTTGCAAAACACCCATATTTCGGAAAACCATAAAAAAATGTTAAAATGTTGGAGAAAGTACAAATTTTATTTTTCACATTTTGCGAATTTTTTATTATTTTTCTTGATCAAGGTTTGAGATTTCTTTTTAATATTTGTAAAACTATATTTAGAATGTGAAAAATAAAGCGGAAAGCATAAAATGGAGTCATTTTGAAACACGCTCGAAAAAGTGGTAAAATTTGTAATAGGTCCCACTAAACAGTCATGTACACAATAGCTAAAAATGCAGACAATCTGAAAACTTACGATTAAGATATGTAAGAAATAAAGTGAAGAGAATGTTGAAGAGAATCGTGTAACCAAGTAAAGCACAAACGCCAATCCAGTACCAGTAATCCTCTGGAAATAGACTTCTGACTTTTAGTAGCATTGTTCCCAAAGGGACGTTGGTAGTGCTTCCAGCTGCCTGCACATCATACAATTGTGGCTCGATTACATGAAATGGATCAAACTAGGTTATATTTTAATTAACAGGTCAGTGAATAAAATTAGAAGTTTGGTTTAAAAGGGGGTAGTACTACCTTATCCCAAGTATCACCCAGAAATTCATTTACGGAAACTGCATTTTGGGCATACATCAAAGGGGAGAACCAGTAACCCCAGATCCACCAAGCAGGGATGCTATCTACATTCATAGTGTTAAGATTATTATTATTTTGAACGAAAAGAGAAACTCTAGAAGTTGAGATCGACCTAAATTCAAGTTTTACCTCTAGATAGTATAAATCCTCCAAGTGCCATGACAACCAGCATGGCAAAAGATCCAAAAGTGTTGGCAACGATCATATTTCGGCCTAAGGATCCCATCACACGGAAAAGACCGATTGACATCTGGTTCAATGAAAAGTACAAGAAGAACTGCTTCAAGCATCTGCAGATATTAACATAAAAAAGTTTGTGAAACCAATGTATTTTTCATTAATCCAGCTTTAGTCAGTGTACGTTTGAGTCACTAAAAGGTGTGTTTGAGTCCCATTTGGGTCATTTTGTAACCCGCCTTCTTTAACATATTTATGTGAAATTAACAATATATAAAAATCTGACAATTTTATGGACAATTTTTACCATTTTTATATAACAATCATCAATTTTGAAAGCCGGTTTTTATGGGATGTTTAGGCTACAAAATGACTCATATTGGACACAAAAGTCCGTCTTTTAATGACTCCAATGTATAAAAGAAACAAGTTCAATAGGCGAGAAATATAAAAATTATGTTGATAGTTTCTGCAAGATGACTTATAACATAACTTAATAGAAGTAAATAAAATGTACCTCGAAAATTGGGGATCAAAGCCAACCAGATAATATGTGACAGCCACCCAAATGCCAGATTCTATAATTGATGACGGGATACTTAAGATCCATGAAGGAAGAGTGTAAACCCAACATGGATAAAAGTGCAAGTCTCGGTGCTTATAGATAACGGGAAGTTTAGCTATCAACATTGGCACTTCCATAAAACCATTGAATAAAATCATAACTATTGCAAAGTAGAGAGCACCAAGATAAACTCCACCATCCTCAAGTGAATCATGATGCATAGTTTTACGAAAAAACACACTCGTCATAACTACGACAACCAACATAAGCTGCAAAAAACTATGTTAATCGAAGGATATTACTACACCCGTAGGACCTATTACTCTATTATAAAATGTATCCCTTTCTCAAATTTAGACAGAAACTACCCTAAAGTCTGCGTGCGCCATCAAATTGAATTCACTGAAATTTCACGGAACACATAAAAGTACATAAATAATGTAAAAATGTCATCAGAAGTACACAATTTCTAAAATGTTACTTCTTTTGCAAAAAAAAAACATAATGCAAAAGTGCGTGGAATTATTTGGAAATTTGGGGTAATTTGTGTATAAACAGTAAAAGTGATACATTTTGTAATAGGTCCCAAACTAAATGGGTCAGCTTGGTAAGTTCATATGTTTATCAATTCGATTAGGAATGTAAAGAGAGAAGAATAGAAAAAAGTAATAAGTACACCTGAAAGAATTTGAAGATGTAAACATATGAATCTCGTTTTAGAAGTAACATCTGCCATGAGAAACTAATTTTAAGTAGCTCCATTCTCTTTACACCATAGGTGGTGGTAGCCAGGGCTGCAGGATGATTATGACGTCTGTCAAATGGAACAGCAAGTTCTCGTGATATAGAACAACCAAGGAAATTTGACAGAAATGCTTCTACAAACTTTTCAACTGATACATATTCGTAATGCTCATCAAGTGACCAATATTGTTCTTGATCTTTAACTGATGTAACCTGCGCAAATTTACGTAAGAAAGAATGAAATGATGAGATAGTGATGCGTAAAAGTGGAACTTTTGACCCATTTTCTTATGTATAGGTTGATTCACGTTATGTTTCTATCTAACGGGTCAACAAAAGCTTAGCTCAAATGGAAACGAGTCAAACCAACATGTATTTATTATGCATGTAGCCGCCTAAATCATTTCTTAAAAAAATGAGCTTATCATTGAAATTATATATAATTTTGGTCAAACCAATCTGGCCAGACCCATTTCGTCCAGCGCTAAAAAGTTATTTGGACCCGTTACCCAACTCACCCAGTCTTCTTGGTTTTCCACCTGTATACAATAGTGAAGAGAGAAATTGATGTGATAAACGTACTTCTTGCAGAAAGTCTGCCACATTTTTCCTTTTTGGGCAGTGAAAACCCATAGAAGCAAAGAATGCAACAGCAGCACTGCGAGGTCCTTGATATACGATTTGACCTTCGCATAGTAAGATTAAGTCATCGAACAACTCGAACGTCTCAGGATCAGGTTGCAGCAAAGAGATGACAGTTGTGTCATCAAAAGCATGAGTTGCGTGTTTAAGATATTTAATGATTTGATAAGTAGTTGAACTATCAAGTCCAGTTGATATCTCATCCATGAAAAGAACCCGTTGCGGCCCCACTAGCAATTCACCTGAGGTCAACCGCTTCATTTGACCTCCAGAGATCCCTTTACGCATTTCATCTCCGACAAGCGTATCCATGCATATATCCAATCCTAAAATCTTTGTAAACAAGTCAGAATCATATAAAAATCTTAAGCAAAGGGTTTTTGAAAGTCCAGATTTGCTCTTTGTATCGAGTACAATGCAATCACAATACGAGTAAAAAAAAAGTAGAAAGAAATCTTTTGAAACCATAAAAAGCGTACCTTCACAAGGTATTCCACGACAAGACTCGTTTTGTTTTCTCCAAGTGCCACTGTCTAAAGTTAAAATATGAACTTTGTTAAAGCAAATTAAGGAGAGATTAACACCATGAAAGAAGGTAAAACCATTAGCGCTTCCACCTTTATAAATATATCAAGATCTTCATCTGGTCTTATTCCAGCATTCTTTTCTCTTCTTAAAAGTTCCATGATCATATCTGAATCACGGATTCAGAGTACCATATCAGTTTTTTAGACATTGGAGTTGTTAGAATAGATCATGATCATGTCGAGTTTACCTTTCTTATAACCAAAACCTTGACAATATTCTGCAAACTGAAGAGTCTCCCGAACTGTCATCTCAGCCATATGGCAATCCTTTTGGCTCACATATGCAGAAGTTCTTTGAGGCACAAACTCGTCTAATTCATGACCATTATACGTGATTCTTCCAGATAACTTCATAAAATGAAACATTTTTATTCAATATCCGAGTATTAAGCTTATATTACGAGCACGGCTGAAAATTTCAAATTTAAAAAATATAATAAAAAAAAGCTACAGAAACCTTTAATCCATGGCCAAGACGTCCAGCAAGGGCCAAGAGCAGTGTTGTTTTCCCGGAACTTGGGGGACCCAAGAGGAGAGTTAATCTGCAAGATAATATCATAATGAGAATGTGAATGAAAGAGTAAATATTTTAAATTAAAATATACCTGGACGGCTTAATGATACCGCTGATGTTGTTCAAGATACTTAATTTCGTTCTTCTACCAGGAAAAATTCTTAATTTCCTCAAGAACGCCTAAGAAAGTATCAGTGTAAATATGTCAGATAGCAACACTAACGCAAAACATTAGATCAAAAATAAGTATTTTTAATTTCAATGAATTTCCCTAACAATTCCACACAAAATAATAAAACTTAATTCAAAGTTTTGATCCTCCAAAAATCCTACCTCACTCATGTTATATACAGAATTTGGTAAGGTTGGTAATGCTCTGCTCCCGACATGTACGAATGCATCTATCCCCAGGTTTTCAAATCGAACCTCGACTTTTGGAAACTTTAAATCAACACTAGAAAAAGGAAATGTCTAGTAAGTCTCAATTCTGAGAATATAGTGTATATAGATTAAAATTATTAAACCAATCATGCATAAGCAGTACTTTGATGCCAGCTACTTGTATGTAGAAAAAGTAATAAATATTAAATAGCGTTTATATTTTGTACTACTAAAAAATAAGTTAATATATGTAACTACTAACTCAATAGACACAAAATAATTCTTATCATATCAACTACAGGCATATGAACATGCACCCTTTACAATGCATTAGTTGGCATGGATTCTACATATGTGACATCAATAATCCCTCAAGTTAAAAAAACGTGCTCATATTCATCCGTCATACTACTAGCTCCTAAGCATGACCAGTTTCCATACATTGTAGTCATACGTGTCAATTCTTTCCTTCCATAACTAGAACAGGATCAACAACAAATACTCAAAGCCAAGATGAACAGGATAACTATTTCGTGAAAACTAAAAGATACTAGCCTTCTAATTTCTTGCAAGATAAAACTTCCTGTCTAAATGGGGGCCGGGACGTCTGATAACAATAGAATACATCAAAGCTTAAACTTTTTTTAGCATAAACGAACAAAATACAGCTTATACTCGAGAGTAAGCTAACCCTTCTACATTTACTGTAAGGGGGTGTTTGGATGTAAATTTTATTACGCTGATTATTGCTACTCCGAATAGTATCTGACTAATCTATATGAGTATATCTACTTATATCTACTTATAACACTCTGACTATATAAAAGTCAAACAACGTTTATTTTGTTTGCCTCTACTATAGTGAAACGCAATAATCAGATAATCACTTGATTAAGTGTTTGGCACTTATGATAATTTGAAAAGTAAGCAGTTTGGATACGCAACTCCCAAACTGCTTATCTCACCCACAGATAAACAGTTGTCTAAATGCTTGCTAATTCTACTTATTTAAGGATATGTGAAGCAAATTAATCATAATCAAATAAGCAGTTTGAAAAAGCAAGTCGCAAACTGCTTATCTTCTTATTTATAAGTGCTTATTTACTCTATGATAAACGGATAAGCAGCTAATCATAAGCAGTTTGCTTCTATCCAAACACTCAGAAACCTTAATATCTGTCGTACCAAAACACAACAAGCACAAACAAACAGATTCGATACCAAGTTCACATTGTTAATACTAAACACAACAATAACGCAATCATACCAATAGAATATAGTAATATACATTACAACGTTAACAGTAATTGACGTAAATGAACAAAAAAACAGCTTATACTCGACAGTAAGCCAACTCTTTTATAGTTACTGTTATGGGGTGTTTGGATGTACATCTAATTAGCTGATTATTGCAACTTAATAGTATTTGGCTAACCTATATGACAATTTCTACTAATAGTCAAACATTTTATTTTAAATAATCGGTTTATTGCTTCCCACAACAAAATATAATTTTATAAGGTAGACTAAAATCACTCAACACCTGAAAGTTATTCTCAGAAACTTAAAACCAGCTATGAAACAGAAAGTTGTATTACAGCTTATTATCATATCTAACTATTTAATATCACAAAATCATTTGCAAAACACATATCCAAACACTCCCTAAATACCAAATTCATACTGTCAAGCACTAAACACAAGAATAACATAATCATGATAACAAAAAAAACAGATATCGGTTAATCAATCGGTGTTTGTTTCGGCTTATGGCTTATTTGGTTGTGGGCTTATGTTTCATTAGCTCACTTTTTGTGGCCTATTTTGGAATTTTTCGGCTTATATAAGTTCAGCATGACATAATGAATTTATATAAGCCGAAATGTTCCAAAATAAGCCACAAAAATGAGCTTATGAAACATAAGCCTATAACCAAATAAGCCATAAGCCGGCTATATAAGCCGAAACTAACACCAAACCGCTCTCGCACCCTAATATAAAAATGTCGGTTAATCAAATTCAAGTAGCATACTACAATTGTGCAAGGAGATCTAAACAGTAAACACTATCATATGATTAAAGCGTATTATCTAACTAGACAACTCAATATCACGTTATCACTTTCAAAACACATATTCCAATCGTGTTCGGGATTGCCTATTATAACTACTTACACTATCTAGAATAATCATAATAAGCAGATAATAATTACATGTAGCAAAACACAATAACGCTAAAAAGTACAAAACCAACTACTCGATAAAAAAAACACCAAATCTTACTTATCAAACCGCTGTCGAATCCTATCAAAAAACACCTCAGGATTCGCATTCACACTACTAACCAGCTTCTCAAGCACAACTTTTTTCTCACTCTCATCAAGTTTACTAACATCAACAAGCGTAAACTCGCCTCCAAAGTTCCTGAACACCGACGTCCGTGCCCTAACAAACGTCGGCGATCGCTGCAATGCAGCTAACTGCAACGCCTCCTTGTCGTTATCTTGTGTCCTTACAAATAAATTCCCTAACGAGTCCCACATTTTCGTAATGAAACGAAGGAAATGTAATGAGATTGGTGAACATTGTGTTGAATTTAAAGAGCTGTTTTATTTGAAAATTTTCTCAACAACTTTGAGAGAAAGGTGAGTTGGTGAAGCAAAATGATTGTGTGTGAGATTTAATATGTTTTTTTGTTTGGAATGAAACACACAGTGAGTGTGTTTTTGTGTGTGTTTTGAAAATTTGGGGGTTATTGGTTTGATTTGGTGGGAATTGGGGGAAAATGTTTTTAAAAAGTTGTTAAAGGGGTTGGGAAATTTATATGTTTTTTTCTCTGAATTTTTGGGTTTTGAAATTAAAAAATTTGGGTTCTATTAATCGACTAAAAATTTAGAAAATATGAATAAAAAAGCAGCTGCAGTGTGAAACGACTAGTTTCATCAAAAGTTCGAGAAATTTACTATTGGTTGTTCACTAGCCTATTTGCATTTTTGTTAATTATTTTATGTAACAAAGATCGTAAATTTTTATTCACCAGCTGAAATTACGTCAAACTGGATCGGATCATGAATTTACAATTCGGTATCTTAATGGTAAGAAAATGATTGAAATGATTAATGCGTCATAAATTATATGCTTAAAATGATGGGTATGTTATGAAATCAGAGATAGCAAATCAAATACTACGTATATCTTTTAGACATGATAATTACTCCTTTAATAATCATACTTTCAAGTTTCACGTATCAACCTCTTTTAATAGTCCATTGTAATGAATTTAAAACATGTATATAACATTCGAACATATACAGTATAAAAAGCACTAAAAACATATACGGTATAAACGCGCTAGGAACATAGTTGCGGAGACATGAGAACACTTGTCGAGTGATACAAATTTGTGACAATAGGTGAGATCTGACTATCAAAGAACTGAAAAAGAAAACAGAGAAAAATACTGAATTGAAAACAAAGATCATACAAGTTTTGATGTCTACCTATGCATGATAAATGGCATAAAGCAGTTGAGTATTGTATGGGTTTAGCGTATATCATCTGCCACTTGAGAACTCCGGATCCCCCAAAATGAACGAGGCTTTAATTTCTTGTTTATCGCGGTGAAAAGCCAACCCATCTGATATTCACATGTTGCACAATATGCTACGGTCCATGCATATCTATAAAGAATTACTGAATTAACAAGGGTCACATAGGTAGCACATTTGATACATTTATAAGTTGCCTATAGAGCATCTATTATGAAATAGAAAATCATAAAACACTTTTATAAAAATACTTGATTATTAGAGAAGTAATAACTTTTTAATCATGTTTAAAAACATGGTCTGTACTTTGTTCTACATCTGGTTGTTTGGGTCAAACTAACCTGTTTTGACCCGCTACTCAGCCAGCCCAACCCACCAAAAGATTAGTTCAGTAAACAAATAAGATACTTCAAATCATATTTGGCACCGTTATCATTCATATAATTCTGAATATTTTTAAACATCGATTTAGGGCGAACCAACCCGTTTTGACCTATTATCCAACCAGCCCAACCCAACCGTTTTGCCACATCTGGTCGTCGTTTCTAGAGAAAATTAATTAAAATCAAAATGTTACTAACATATTGGAGTAAACATAAACAAAAAGAAGTTTGTGGCATACCCAGGAAACCAACTATACTCTTCTGTGGGGACACCAATTAAAGCTAATCCATTAGCTTTTAGGAGTGTCATTATTTCATGCACATACCCACTCGGGTTCACATAAGCACCAAGAGGCCCATCAGTAGACATCACCAACATATCAGTACGGTTCGCAATCAAGGTCTGCAACAAGTATAACTGTTATCATTGTAGTTTTACACAATTTTGTGACGATGAATAAAAGTTAACTTGTAATACCTGACAACTTCTACACTTAATTTGGTCAAAATTCTCAAGCAACTGAATTTCACGACGCAATCGGTAAGAAATTCCATCAATCTCCAGAAGCTCCTGCCGTGTCGATTCTGACACGGGAATCTTACTCGCGACATGAAAAGAAAGAAGACCAGGTTTCCTCACAAATGTCTCCATGTTGGGTGTCCCTACTACTTTTTTCCACATATCTATAAAAAATATTCACGAGGGTCACAAAATGATTATTAAACAATTAATCAAACGTCAAAAAAGTTACTTCGTACCTGATAACCTTTGAGCAAGAGTATACGAGTCATACATTTGGTAAACCCAGTTGGGCCAATATGCTCTCGGGCATTCCCTTAGACTGCGTAATGGGTAGTTTACCCGTTTTGCCCCTCTACAAGGTCTATGAGACATAACCACCTTCATGGGCAAAATCTCATTACTTCTGTTATTTGTGGCATGTAATGAGAAAAAGGGGTTTTCAAGTGTATGCTCAGGTTCACACACGAACTTCTCATCATCACTACTTGTTGACTCTCCAAACAAATCAGAACGATAAGAAGAAACAAGTGCAGAAGTATGCAATCTGCGTTCAGTTAGTGATAACTCACTCTCGAAACTATCATCTGATAATGCATCTGAATCATGTTCTAGTAGTTTAGAATGAGAAGTACTGGATGCAGACAGGTTCCTTAATGGTGTAAGTTGTCCAACAGCATCGCGTGGTGTTCTCAGTGGCAGATCTTCTTCAATGATTTGAATCTCACCACACGGCTAAAAAAAGATATATTAATATAAAAATTTGTTAAAAGATATCAACTAATTAATTTTATAATATATCTTTGAATCAATTAGAACGTACTGCTCCCTCGACTTCGATCCAACGACGTTTTAAACGAAACCGCTGTTGACCACGGGTAACTACGTTTATGGAACCATCCTCCAACCGCCGGTATTGCCGAATCTGAAACCAGCAGAAAGAAACATCAAATCAATACTGCAATCACATTATATCAGAGGCCTAATTGAATACATAAGTAACCAACTTTGGTGCAGTTTCTACTTTTGGTAACCAACGTTTTTAGGCCTAAAAAACCTTCAAAGTTAACGAAATAGAAATTAAGGTATTTTGATCCAGTAACCAATCAAAATGAGGTGCGGCGGCTGTGGTATCAGTAACTTTTTCATGTCGACCTGTTATTCCTGACATGGCGCATTGGCGCCTGAAAACCTGTTGTCTTAGGTAATTATGCTAAATCAAAAAATTGCCACTTTTATGGTCTAATCAGGCTTATAAAAGGCGGTTACCTAAAATAGAAATTAGACCAAAGTGTTTCTCTTTTAATAAGCAATTAGCCTTATATTAGAGCATGAGTTGTGCCTGCACCTCAGCCGTTGTCCCAGTTGTTGCAAATCTTATTCTCCCATCATCAGTATCCCTGTAAACACGAATCTGCACAATTGATTCAAAACATCTTGTTAGCACACCCACAATAAAATTTCTTATAAAAAATCACATGACAGCTTAGAAAACATTATTACATAAGAGATATTACATACCACCCCAATGGTGTAAGGTGCCTCAACTTGTCTCAGAGCCCTATCAACAGCAGCTATAAAATTAGGTTGAATTACTCTGAGTGGAAGAGTCGCCTCTGGAAACAAAACTACACCTGAGATTGCAAATAACAGTATTAGCCATAACCTGTAAATAAAGAGCGCTGTAATTAAGGAGCGCTAACATGTAAATGCATACCTTCAAGATAAAATAATGGCACATGCAATATAACACCTCCATCCAGAAAAGCTAGCCTATTGTGAGTATCTTCAACCTCTGATACATTTTGTGTAACTAGTCAGAACTCTCAATAATAAAAGGAGTCACAATGAAAGCCCTTAAGATGCTTACCACCAAGATAAGAATGCATGGAAGCTAAAGAGGTATTGAAGGTATAACCACCAGGTGCAGAAGCCCCGCCAAATGTGCGGTCACTGAGATCAGGAGTAACAAGAAATACATAAGTGATACTTAATAACCATGTCTCTGTCAATAGAACTGAAAAAGGCCCTTTATTTACACAAGGAAACATGATATTCGTAAGTACATGACTTCAAAGCCACACATATCAACCCTTAAAAAATCTCTCTCTATAACAATGAATGTAATGATAAATACTAACGGAAAGCCACCACAAATATTGATCATTTGGTCCATTTTTATACAAATAATTTGTGATGCTAAGTAGTACATATCAATTATACTTTGTCAGAATGGTTTAACATCTTTTTAAGGTAAAAAGGTGAACTTGTGTATATGAACAACTAATGGATAATGTATAGCCTCATCTCTCAACACACCATTCGCTGATGATCAAGACTAATGAAAAGGCCTTAAAGAGATAATGTATGTTGACACGGAGCTATCAAGTGGCAAGGGGATTGGTAGAAACTAGATATAAACGCTTGTAAAAAAGTAAACCATACTAAATCTTCGAAATCCATTTTGAAAGTCAAACCTAATAGAGAGCCAATGATTCCAGGCATGCGACTGTAAGTCTGTAACCATTATTGACCTAAAAGTAGATAAAAGTATTCGTCATATCGGAGAATACTAACACTAAAACACAAATTCAGATAACCAAATAATGATCCATCGCTGCTTTCCTAACTACAGTTTAACAACTGATACACATAAGTAAACTCTTTTGCCTATAACATTTCTTTTTCCACTGTATATAATCCTGTTACGTTACTCTACACTCCCCTAAACAAGTTTCCGTAACTACCCATGGACTTAACCACGACTAAAAGTGACCATATGCATTACTTTTGTGAACCATAATAGACGGGAAATTTATAATTTGACATTGTCCGTTCACTAAAATTTCAGTTTACTTTTCACCTATTACTAGAATCACTAAACAAAAATAAAAACACACTTTTTTTCTAGACCAGACGCATTTAAGAAAAGAGCACTGATATAGAGACCCTAAAAAACTATGTCTAATCCATTTAATCATTTGTCACGTCTATTATACATTTTCTCTTTCCAAATTATCACCAATCATTTTTATAAAACGTTTGGTGACGTGGTTGTAGTTGTAATCATAATGTGTAAAACAGCTCCTAAATGCCACTTCATGGAGCATTGGAAAATGAGCATTCCAAAAAAAAAGATAAAGCTCCTTGATGTTTTCCAAACGAGCACTAAAAATTACAACGCTCACCAAATGGGTTATGAAATATAAGCCCACAAGTCTCGAAATAAGCCAGAAAATTAGGGCTTATGAAATATAAGCCCAAATGGGTTTATGTTTCATAAGCCGAAACAAACACCCCCTTATTAGGCATAATAATCATTTTCCTAATTTAAATTTTATACAAAAACTATCACTAGACCGCAAAAATCCATACGGGACCCACCCTATAACTACCGCTTAACAACATAGAATTCTACACTAAATCGGATATCCGAGTATGGTACTGATCTTGTCTCTGAACAGTTTCCAGCTTGAATTACCTATCTCCACTAATTTACAAACTAGGGCACATAACAGTCATTTACAAACCCTAATTGAAATAACAAAATAGGCGTAATAAGAAATTAGGGGAAATAAAGTGAAATGAAATACTCGAATTGACGAGCATCGTCGTCATCAGATGATTGATGACCGTGTTCAACTTCTTCAATCTCCAATTCTTCAGAATCAAGCTGACGTATTTGTTCGATTTGAAATAGTTCTCGTTCTATAAGCATCTGACGACGATTATTGTTATTCTCTCTATCTTCTTCATCCATTTGTGTTTAATTTTTGTGTATCAGTCAGTGGGTTTTGTAGTGATGACCCGCCAAATTATGAAATAAATTGCACCAAAATTGGTGACGAGAAGGTTCTATAAAGGTCGGTCTGGGGCTCTGATTTCGCAACTTGTCCGTCTCAAATTGGGAAAATAGACTCTACTAGCGGTGTTTCTTTCGCTTTATATAGCCAGCTTGCTTCACAAGCTTATATAGTACTCTATGAGTTGAAAATTTTCAAAATAAGAAAGAAAAAAAAATGAGCTTATGAAGCACAAGTCCAAAATGCCTTAAGCCGGCTATGTAAAGCGAAAGAAACATCTTTTTAGAGGCGTTTGGTTCGTTGTACTCTCTCCGTCTCATATTAAATGTCGAGTTTTGACTTTTAAAGTCTTGTTTTTTTAACTTTGACTTTAAATATTTTTGTTTGTGTTGTATAATACTTGATGAAAATTATACCAATGAAAAATGCATTTAAAACTCAAGTCATTCATATATTTTTCATCAACTATTATATTACACAAACAAAAATATTTAAAGTCAAAGTTAAAAAAAAAAGACTTCAAAAAGCCAAAACTCGACATTTTTTCATATATTTTTCATCAACTATTATATTACACAAACAAAAATATTTAAAGTCAAAGTTAAAAAAAAAAAGACTTCAAAAAGCCAAAACTCGACATTTAAT
>BQNB010066849.1:4721-34412 GCA_026074375.1 Tanacetum coccineum | reverse complement strand
AAACCCTCTTGATGATTATGAATAACCGATAAAGATACCGATGTTCGCTTTTGGTTTCATTTTCCCAAGATCTTTATGATCATTAGTTGGATAACAAAGGTATCCATACACATGAAAGTATTGAACATTGGGTTTTCTGTCTCTAAGAAGCTTATACGGAGTCTTGTTGTAACGTGTATAAACCAAAGAATGGTTTTACATAAAGCAAGCAGTGGAAATAGCTTCTGCCCAAAGAAATTCTGGTGCTTTTAAAAAGATAAGCATTGTTCGGGAAGCCTCTACAAGCGTATGGTTTCGTCGTTCAACGATACTGTTTTGTTAAGGTGTTCTTGCAATTGAGAATTGTTGCATAATGATGTATAAATCTCCTTAAGAAACAATGTATAAATCTCCCTTTGTAATTTACGTATAAATCGCCCTTTGAGAAAACGTATAAATCGCCCTTGGAAACAATACGTATAAATCGCCCTTGGTGAAAACGTATAAATCGCCCTTGGTAATTTACGTATAAATCGCCCTTGGTGAAAACGTATAAATCGCCCTTAGAAACAACACGTATAAATCGCCCTTGGTAATTTACGTATAAATCGCCTATAGAAAGATACGTAGAAATCGCCTAACCAAATAATACTTATATTTCGCTTGTAGGAATTATGTATAAATCGCCTGACCAAGAAACTCGTATAATTCGCCTGTAGGAATTATGTATAAATCGCTTGACCAAGAAACTCGTATAATTTGCCTGATTAAGAAACTCGTTTACTTCGCCCTTATACACTTCGAAAGTCAAAAATCAAAAATCTTAAAAAGACTCACTTTTTGATGTTTTTACCTGATTTTTCTTGTACTTATTACCTATCCAAGACTATTAAAACCTTAAAAACACAAACTTTAACGTTTTTGACACTAAAAATTAAAATCAACATTCTTAGTACAAAACCCTTTTCTAACCAAAAAGACTTAAAAAGATGAAATTTTTGATGGGTTT
Organism: Tanacetum coccineum; assembly: GCA_026074375.1. Lineage (NCBI taxonomy): Eukaryota > Viridiplantae > Streptophyta > Magnoliopsida > Asterales > Asteraceae > Tanacetum > Tanacetum coccineum. Next base: position 33,424 of record BQNB010066849.1, on the reverse strand, counting down.
TCAAAGATTTTCTTGTACTTCTAGCCTAAACTAAGATAAATAATGAAGAAAGTTACAAGCTTTATGGTTTTTAAACCTCAAAAGATGAAAATCTTTGAAAGGTTCGAACCAAGAACACGACTAAAACAAAGGTAAAAAACACACACAAAACCTTCACAAACACCTCATGGCTCTTGATACCAATTGTAGAATATCTTAACACATATAGTGATGGATTCGATGAGAGTTTTTAAAGAGAGAAAGATGTGGTTGGATGAACACTAGAGAGAGAAATAAAGAAGAAAATATTAGATCCATCTAGATGACTGATGTAAACTAGTGTTCTCGAGTTTGTAGACATGATATGGAAAGTCTGGGTCAACAAATCCATCTGGATGACTGACGTAAACTTCTTATTTTAATGGTCCATTTAGAAAAGCGGTTTTGACGTCTATTTGAAAGATAGTGAAGTTTTTATGAGTAACATAAGCAATGAACATTCTGACTGCTTCAAGTCGAGCCACCGGAGCAAATGATTCTTCAAAGTTGATGCCTTCTTCCTGACAGTAACCTTTAGCAACAAGATGAGATTTGTTTCTTATCACAATGATCTCCACATTAGTTTTATTCTTCCATAGCCACTTAACCCCGATAATGTTTCTGTCACAAGGTCTTGGAACTAATTCCCAAATGTACCATTAGACACCTTGCAAAGGCTCAAGTGACCAAGGAATATGCTAAGGATCTTAGCTAGTATAAATAGGAGTGCAAGGGTTAAGAGAAAACACATCTAACACTTCTATCTCTTTTTGAAAAATCAAACAAAACCCTCTTTTACCCTCATTAGGGCTCACGGCTCAAAAACACCTCCAAGAAGCAAACCATTGCTTGATTTTTCTTGATCATATAAGTGTTCTTATATCATTCCTAAGGTGTTCTAAGAAGATTTGAAGATTTGGTTAAGTTTGGAAAAGATTTTGCAGATAAAGAGTTTTTTGAAGTTTTAAGCTTGAACTTTGGATCTTGATTTTGGGAAGAAAATTGTTATGTGGTTGTTATAATCTTAAACAAGGTTCCATTATCATCCTATAATATATTACATGTTATATATGCATGCCATGATCATATCTATACTTGTTATGCTTGTTTTATTGAAAATATTATGTAAACATATTCAAAACTCATAAAACCCTAATTGTTCCCATATTGAGTATAAAATATTATTGATAAAACAAGTGGTTAAAATAACTTATATATTTGAAAAGTAGAGTCTTATTAGATAATCATAGACTCTGGAATCAAGTTATTTTGTTGAGAAACGAATCTGATACGTACAGTTCAAGTTATAAACTCTTATTATCAAAACTAGTTTCTTTTATAATCTACTTTTATAATTATATATTCAAACATTTTTATTTATGATTAAAATATCAATTTCTTAACTACAAGTGCATATATTAGTAGGAATTTTATTATGGATATTGGAGGCCTCTTCGGAGAGTAACGTATTGACGAGTTCTGGATTTACGGGATTTATAAGTGATCCTAGACTCCTCAAACTTACGGTTCATGACCTTTATCCTTATTATAGACCAAACGATAGTACAGGTTAATTATAAAAGATCAAACCTTTATTATCTCCTAAATACATCAATGATTTTATCAAAATTCACTACAAGTATATATGTGGCATTGTATTGTTGTACTATTTCGTTGTATGCTTAGCAGTCTTCGTAATCCGACCATTTACTTTATTTGTTGCATTCAGTCTTTCATCGTGACGCTTTATCAGTTAGTGATTTACTTGTTCAAATTCATTTTGAGGTGAGTTCATAGCCCCACGTTTTACTTTAATCATACTTTATAAGTTTTGGGGTGAGAAAACATATGCTTTTTTAAATTGGACGCAAGTGTACATTTTTCATGATTCGTTTTGCCTAGTAGCGATAACCCACTGGACATGATCTATGGAACTGTTAAATTACATATATGTAGTCGGGTTTACATTATGTGAGCGCGATTGATTATATATAAGATCTATTTGGGTTGATTTCCAGTCTCGGGTGAATTGATATCATTAGAAACGAACGTATTTCATGTCGGTACTGGATGTTATGGGTTGAACATCATCACACGGGCAATGTAGGCAATACTATATCTTTATATTGTATTCAATTTATGTCGAGTTTTCGGTGTCATGAGCTTAGGAAAAAGTTAAAATACATTTGTGTATGTTGCATTTGTTGCCTTTATCACGGGACAAGTCTTGCGGTACTGCATGATCAGGTTATTAAACTATGAAATTCACAACTTTATCGTTGCGTTTTAAAATTGCAATGTTATTCAGGAGGTCATTAAGCACGTGGTTGCTTAAGGATACATTGGGGGTTATATTTTGAAGTCATGCTTTAAAGATTTAGTGCATGACATTTTGTTTATCCGTTATGGGCTATTAATCTTTGTAACAATATCAAGTAAGCTTCGGGCTTTGTAACAAATACTTAAATAAATCCAATGTATCGTTTAACGATTTTTGTGTGTTCTTATATTATTCTTTGTGTTTATTGATTTGATAAGTACACGCCCGGATCCTTTTTCGCTGCGACCCATTTGGGGGTGTTACAGATTGGTATCAAGAGCCAAGGTGATAGAGCACCAAGGTCAAATGTTTTGCTGGACTATAAACAGTTTTCAAACTTTGCATTTTCTTAAAAAGGGGTTTTTCTCGCGGGTAATTACATAAATTTTTTGTTTGCTTTAGTTAGAAATACTAAGTGCTTACTGATTTTTATATACCGCTGTCGACATTATAGTATGTAAATTACTACTATGTCTTATATTAGGCTTAGTATATAAGTTACTTATAAGTTCAGATATTATCAATGTCCGATTACGTAACATTCATCCTATTACTTAATTAAACGGAGATGGTATTTCAGTCATGGGGTCACCAGGAGTGACGACCACCATCACCGGATTAGTGCCTGGCCCGGAGGCACCACATTCACCTATTTTTATACAATATGTACCGGAGCCAGAGTACCCAGAGTTTATGCCACCTGAGGAATCATGTCTTTCCAGCTGAGGAGCAACAATTTACCTGATGTTGTTTCAACATACGTGCGGAGCTCACCGGATTATAATTACCGAGTCTGATCCAGAGGAGGATGAGGAGGAGGATCTATGAGGAGGACCCTGCCTTACTATCTGCTGTACTTGGAGTGATGATGAGGAGATGGGAGGAGGGAGCACCTAGCTTCTGCCGCTTACAGTTGTCGCTTGTACCAGCTGTTGATGTACGCCTCTATATTCTTATCTCATACTCCACCATTTCCCCAAAACCACCATCTCTCCCACCTCCCCAATTACTATCTCCACCTATTAGCCCTGTAGTATTAGATTCCGAGTGTGTTTACCTCCTCGAAAGAGGCCTCGTCTTGCTTCTCCTACCCCTATTTACGAGGTCGGGGAGACTTCAGCGGCCGGTGCTGCTAGGCATGATGTACCTGCCATACCAAGGGAAGACCCTTATGTTGTAGCAAGGGAAGACCTTTATAAATTTGTCGATATGGTAGATGACGCTCCTAGACATCCTGGATGTCCGAATATTTGGGTGTTAGTTATGGCATCACGGATGAGTGGGATGGTCTGGTGGAAGCCATCGAGGAGATCGCACCAACCACCATAGAGGGAGTCAATCGGAATATTACCGATCTCTCTACCACTTTTGATCAGGAGACTACCATCATGCATGGTTTGATGGAGGATGCTCGAGACGATCGGTGAGTGAGAGTGAGTAAACCTTATTGTTAAAGATAGGCCTATTCATCCATCATCTAGCGTACTGCGTCGAGAGGGTGGCTTGGATGAGCCCATGAGGCCTGTGGGTTTTTTCTATGGACGTTAGCGTGATGCACGTTCCACATGTTTTTGCACTACGTACTACGGTCGGTGGAAAAGCGTGCCTTGATTTCTGGGATTACAGGCCAGCAGACCACCAGAGGTCAAGTTCAGTTGGACTATGGCACTTAAAGCTGCTAAAGGGGCTACAGACACAGATGCTGAGTTTCAGAGGCAGCTAAGGACCCCAGAAGGTACGGCACAGCCGTATGCACCAGAGGAGGCTGGTAGTTGTTCCTAGATTTTGGTTATGTGTAGCTATGCTATGCAGCCTGTTAAGTATTATGGGTTATTCCCAGCTAGCAGGCGGTATAGATCTTTTGTGTTTTGATTAGCTATCTTGTATAGCATACTAAGTGTTACGGGTATACCCCGGCTAGTATGGCTTTAGGTTGTTTCTTTTGTCTTGTATAATAATCTTTTTGTACCAAACAAATCATGTATCTTTTTCCAAGTTATATATGAAATGGATGGATTATGTTATCTATGAAATCGAATTTATCATAATGAATGTCGATTTGATTATACCATGGTTAATTTCAATACCAGTTGTACATTTTACTATGTGATGTGATCTCGTGTTATTTAATGTGTATATGTTAAAGTTATGAGTTTATAAAATCTAACGGGTACTATATTTTCATATAATTGTAGAAAATGGCACCAAAGAGAAGGACCACAAGGTTAAACCCAGGTGCAACACCAATTGGAACAACCACAACCACTTCGGTCACCAATGCCCAACTACAGGCAATGATTGACGAAGGTGTTACGGCTGCACTGGCAGCACGTGATACAACCAGGAATGGTGACGATAGCCATTCTTCGGGAGTAGGTATCAGAAGGACTGTGAAAGTGCTCTGATTGCAACTACCCGGACTTTCCTAAAATGTCTAACCCTTGAAAGTTCAAGGGCACTGAGGAGTTGTTGGACTTTCCGATGGTTTGAGAAGATGGAGTCTGTGTTCAGTATTAGCAATTGCACAACAGCTAGTCAAGTCAAATTTGCGACTTGCACTCTGCAAGACGATGCTCTTACATGGTGGAATGCCCATGTTAAGACCACTACTCCTGAGGCAGCTCATGCCATGCCAAGATATGATAAAACACAAACCAAATAATTCCACTTCATCTTCAAATAGGTGATAAACAACCTTCTTCGTAACCACATCTTCAATAAATCCAAAATGCGAGCCTTTAAACTTTTAAACCAAAAAAATTATTAGCTTCCCCTTAAATGAAGCATCGTGTTCAATTCGAGATCCAAACCCTACGTTTTGTCCGATATCTTCTTCACATCCGAGAACCAAAAACATGTAGTACCCAATATCTGATAATACTAGCAGCTGTAACTTTTTATCGGATACCATTAGCAGTTGTAAAATCTTCTCGGACGAAACAAACAGTAGAAACTCCCTTCGAGCAGTACTAACCATCATCCATGTGCGAACAGTATTAATAATACGAACATCATTAAAGACTACGAACAGCAATAAAACTTGATGTTCTTGAATCTTTAAAACAAATACTTAATATCACAAATCTACTTTGCTCGAATAGTTTAAATAAATCTTTTTCTTTATGGGCCCAAGCAGCAACAAACAAATAGTAATTGTTTGCATATTCACGGCAACATTAAAATATACTTGATATCCCCATCCATGTATGAGAACAATATAAAGTATCCCATAAACAGCTGTTTTATTTCTTCTTTTGTCAGCACTAAAATAAGAAAGTAATATTAAGTTTTCTTTTTCTTGTAGCACAAAGCATTATTAATATGCACTTATGGTTTTCTTGCTTCTCCTAAATCGTGAACCCTCATAAAATATACAATTTCACCGAATCCTGCTTGCTGCTCCTTCATCATCAATCAAAATTAAAACCACATCACGTCCATTACTAACTGTTGAATCCTCCTGGTTGTGTACATCTTATGTGACAGTAGCAGATCGATTTACCATTCTTCTTTTGCAACAAATCGTACACATGTTTTGAAGGTTTAAACGTTTTCCAAAATGTTTCACAACAGACGTGGATCACCAAGCTTCGTTCTTCCAAACATGATCATCAACAAACCCTAAACGAACCATTAGGGTTTTGATTCATGAGCACAATTGATGATTTAATCAGTAGCAACAACGAATTTTAGGGTTTTCATAACTTCCAATAAAACAATAAACGAATCCAAACATTTAATCCTTAAAGATCCATCTGCTTCTTGTAATTCTCATGGATTCAAGAAAGTAAATCATCAAAGAAAACGGAATCCATACCCATAAAAATTGTTTTACCGAATTAGGGTTTTGTGTAATCCCTAACTTCACCGTCAAATAATTTGAATTACCGAAAAAGAAAACCGAATTCGATGTGAAGAAAACCCTTTAATAGTAACAATGATTGAAGATCGTATTGCATACCAATTAAGGTAGAGAGGACGATCATAAACATCATTATATCAATTAAACTCCAAAACCCTAGAAAACTTTTTAACCACAAAACGAATTCTTGAAAAATTAGGGTTTTAGGGTTTCTTCAAAAACCTTGTAGATCTTAGATCGAGAGCCACATGGCTCTGATACCAATTGTGGAAACCAAGAAGATTATTAGATCGTTTAAGCTCAGGTTGTTTAGACCTTTATCTAGGATAATATCAATGTTCATAAGTTATAAAAACAAAGCGGAATAAGAACAAAGATAAACAACAAGGTTTTACCAAACATTCACCACAACCCCAATATTATTTGATCAGAATAATACAGTTACCTATATCTAACAGTAACAGGGATCAAGGAAAACCTTGATTACCTTGAGGCTACACCAACTATGCTAGACGTCTACATCTTCTTGTGTACACACACACACTTTTCTGGATATCTAAAACCTATAACCTGTATCTCTTTATATACTAGAGATAAGGTTTTACAAGGAAATACAATAAGAAAACTAAATCTTTTAATCTTTATCTTTATTCTTCTTGGGCATATCTTTTAGTATCTTCTGATATCTTCCATCTTTTGTAGAATATACTCCACCAGCTTGAAGAATCTCTTATTGTCGATTTAGGTCCTTTTCCTTTAAGTCCTTCTTGTTTTATTCTTTTATTTATTTTGTCTCATCAAATCTAAAATCCCAACACTTTGCTTACGTATATGTATTATATATATTTGAGGGTTTATTTGAAAAACGTATTGAAAAACGTGGACATCACTAACCCTAAACCTAAACCCTAATCCTAAACCCGAAAACCCTAGCAAACCCGTTACACCCTTGAACTAGTTCATAGTTTTCAGAATCTGATCCGTTGATAAAGCATAGGACCTGGGCAAAATCAATAGGTTTTGAGTATTAAGTAAAAATACTAGGTTGTAGCACTATGTCTTGATCATTTTGTCAGGTGGCTCGACTCGATTTGATGTAGAATGAATTAGTTATAGCGGAAATGGCAAAGGTGGGCAGATTCTGCACACCTGTAGTAAATGGCTGTTATCTCTAAATTTTTATATAGTGACCCCTACATATGTAAAACTAAAAGTTGTAGAGGACTCAAATATCTAACCATTCTCATTGGTTTGAGCTTAATCGGAATTACGGTTTGTAAATGACAACCATTTTACCAGGACTGATGTTGGCTGTCCAAAAACAGCCATGAACTCGACCCATAATCACCCTTTTACCCTAAGCAACACCCTTGGGCACCACTCCTTCGTACCCTATATAAAGTTGCATACATGCATGCATTCCAAACTCACCATTCAAACTCAAATCTCTCTCAAGTCATGTTCTAGCTGATCTAAGGAAGTTAAGGAATAAGGCACAAACTAATTTCGAAGCCAAGGTTAAGGAAAAGAAGCTCTAAGTTCTTGTAAGTCTATCACTCGTTCTATAAGCTATTCTAGATCATATATAATCTCTTATACATCCTTGTGATCACGTGAAATAAACCCTTAAAGTTCAAACCCATCGGGTTATGATTTTAAACCTAAACGTACCCTTTTTGGATTAACGAGCTCATAAGCTCATTTCATAAGCTCCTAGCTCATAAAATTTACTTATTCTAACTTATTTTAGCAAGTTATAAGCTGCAAAATACTTTCGAGATTGAAAAATACAACTATTATGGATTTTGGACTAGAAATGAAATCGTTTTCATGCAAAGGGGTATATATTGTAAATATTGAAACTTATAAACTACATGGGCTGTTTTTGTCAACACCTAAAAGTTGTGGATTTAAAAGTATAAAATTATATGTAAAGGGTTAATTTTGTAAATAAATATATACCAAGGGTATATATTGTCATTTTCATATTCTCAAGGGTATAAAATGTAATATTTTTATATTAATTATAAAAATATATTTAAATATTATAAGACTCAATTTTATTAAAGCCCGACACATTTGTCGTTATCATTTATCGATCGAAACATCATAAAACAATTATGTTATATATTTAACATAATTTATCATCTACTAACTTTTGAAGAAACTTAAAAAGATAAATCTTATCTTTTAATCTATAACGTATCACGTTACTAGGGAATTTCATGTGAGGGGTTTCATTTGGGTATACGTTTTGACGAGTTGCTGGATTTACGATTTAAAGTGTCCTAGCTCCTCAAACGTTTACTACATGACCTCTGGATTATGATAGCCCGAACAGTGTTACGATATTTCCATAAATTAATGAACCAAATTAACATTTACGTTAAACTTTATGAAATAAAATTTAGAATATCAACAATCAAACTAAGACTTGACATATTACCTCAGGTTGCGTGACGAGGCTGTTTACTCCTATTTGAATTAAATTTCAAATCAATCAACTACCTTATCAAGGTGAGTTCATAGTCCCACCTTTACATGTTTTCTAAAATCCCGTGGGGAGATACATGCTATAAACCATGAATACAAGTATTTTTAGCTGTATGCTATCCCAATATATTATTGCCTAAGTCACATCCATTTGCCATGAGGCTCCCACAACATCTTTGGGTAGAGGCTCCCACCACATCTTTGGGTAGAGGCTCCCACAACATCTTTGGCTAGAGGCTCCCACCACATCTTTAGATAGAGGCTCCCATAACATCTTTGGGTAGAGGCACCCATATGGAAAAAATTTGTAACAACTTGAATTATGGCTAATGTTTGGTTGCATAAGCTTTGGGCAATAATATTGTTTTCCATGATAATTGTAAATGCATGCAATTATTACCATTACAATGACTTGTATTCAACTATTACATTTCAAACCTATGAAATTCACTCAACCTTTGTGTTGACTCTTTTAGCATGTTTATCTCAGGTAATTGAGCAACCTATGGCACGGAGTGGCATTGGACTTGAGGACGTCGAAACTTGTTATCATTCAAACTTTATATTTTCATGTAGATTTTGTGACCTCTGTTTTTGTAAAACTCTGATTATATCAAATGAGAACTAATTTTTCTAAAACGTCTCTTTATGAGTCGTTTTCTATGATTGTGATTGTTGATTCATGAAGTAATACCTCAAAACTTAGCTTCCGCTGCTATATGTGAAGAATGGGGGTGTTACAGATAGGTATCAGAGCTCATGGTTATAGAGAACAAGGTTAAAACCTAAACTATAACTACTTTTCATCTGAGAAAGTCCTCTGTGCCATTGCATTTCCCGGAATAGTGTATTTGCGTAGCAAATAATACATAACTATTTACTAAATATAAATAACTTATACTTATATTACACTGGGTTATTACAGAATGATGTCTTCACCTACTCATCTTATTTCCGATGTCGAGGATGGTTTTTCCTCTAATTTCCCTAAATTATCTCTCGGCCTCTCTGGACTATTTCACAGCTTCACTGGGAAATACTTCTTCTTTATTTGAGAATGGGTTAATCCCACTAGCCATCTCATCCTCTCATGATGTTCATATATGCACGCAATACAAGCATATGATGCTAATAATAATGAACCTCTGATTCCACCACAAGTTCCTATGGTTTCACCAACTACTTTACCTCCATCTCTAGTATTATCACCAATGTTTGATTTCTTCCTTCCAGAAGAAATTCTGCAACCTCGTAAACGATCCCATTTCCAATCATCTTCCTCTACCAATCCTCCTGCCCAACCTCAAGCAATTGAGATTGGAGAGAATAATCATGGCGCTCCAGACACGTCATACGCACGCCATGAAGAACAAATCAAAGATATTTTGAATCACTTAGATGAGCTCTCTCTTGACCACATTGAGGAAATAAAAGATAAAATAGAAGGTCATACAACAAGATTTTGACAAACTAAAGGCCGAACTTCAAGAAGCCCGTGCTCAGATTGCTGGACTTCAGAGAAAGCGAATGGGACGCCTTTGGATGTAAATAACGATTTGCAATTGAGTGGGCTTAAGAGTATGGCATTAGTATGAACAATTTTCTTTCATCCGTTTGTACGAATAATTCCTTTTCTTGGTTCATTTAATCATTATCATGAGTCTCTAGACTTCTTTTGGTTTGGAATTTGTTCATTCCATTATCTCCGTGTCTATCTCTGGAAGTCTTAAATTCTAAAATTCTCTGTTATATCTTGCAATGTGATATCAAAGAATGATCACAAGTCTTTGTATAATAATGAGAATTTTCATACCTTAACTTGTGATATGACTATATCATATTATAGATTCTTATTCTATGTTATCTTGTATATATTGATAGAATGCCTCCCAAAAGAACATCAACATCTGTAGCACCATCTATGACTCAGGCTGCCATCCGGCAACTAGTTGCTGACAGTGTTGCTGCTGTTCTGGAAGCACAAGCTGCTAACATGGAAAATACTGACAATACAAATAGGAACCCTGAGCCAAGAGAAACTCTTGCTACAAGAAAATGTACTTACAAAAAGTTTATGAGTTGCCAACCTTTCTACTTCAATGGTACGGAAGGTGTTGTTGGTCTCATCTGTTGGTTTGAGCGAACTGAATCAGTATTTTCTCGTAGCAACTGTATCGAGGACTGCAAAGTGAAATTTGCAACTGGTACTCTCACCGAAGATGCCTTGTCCTAGTGGAATTCCTATGCTAAACCTATTGGAATAGAGCAAGCTGACAAGATCGCCTAGACTGAATTGGAAAGGCTTTTGACCAATAAGTATTGTCCTCGAACTAAAGTCAGGAAAATAGAGGACGAATTTTACAAATTGGTTGTAAAAGGAAATGATCTCAACACTTATGCTAGAAGATTCCAAGAATTGGCAACTTTATGTCCAAACATAGAGCCAAATAATGAGAAACTTATGGAAGTTTTTATCGGGGGGATTGCCCCAAAGCATTGAAGGAACCGTTACTGCATCAAAGCCTCAAACTTTGGAAGAAGCCATCAACATAGCCCAAAGGCTATTGAATCAAGTGCTAAAGCATGGTTCTGTGCAAGGAACCAACGAACACAAACGAAAGTTTGATGATAGAAGGAACACCACCAACAATGACAACAACAACTACCCTAATAATCGTGACAACAATAACTACCCCAATGATCGCAACAACAACAACTACCAAAATAACCGTAACAACAACAATAACAACCATTACCACCAACAGCAGAATAGAAGACAAGAAACTGTCAGGGCTTATGCTACCACCCCAACTGAGAACAAAAGGTGTACTGAAAACAAAAGGTACACTGGAACCCTTCCTTTGTGTACAAGATGCACCCTGCATCACACAGGATTTTGCACTGTCAAGTGTCAGACTTGCAACAAAGTGGGTCATTTGACCAGGGACTGCAGAAACAAAGGACATCTATCTCCAAACATCACTCTATCATCCAACTAAATCTCGGGACGAGATTTCTTTAAGGTTGGGGGACTGTAACAACCCTAAATTTTCATCAATGTAATATCTACTTATTGTATTAAGTACAACCATTTTCACGGGAATATTTTTTTTATTCCATCCATTATGTAACATAGTTTACATAACCAAAGTAAACGAGCTCACGCAACTACCAATACCAACCCCATCAACGTTTATGTCAAATAAACATTATAATATGTCAAGCAATATGTTCAAATATCAATACGTTATCTATTTAACGTACCATTTAAAATGTTTTTATAAAACGAACCTTATACATTAACATTTAAACCAAAACCCTAATCATATGTAATATTTTTATGCAATTCAAAGGTACAAGCTTTCAAGGCATGTGTACAAATTTCTAATGCATCATAATTTGAATATCCTTTCCCACCAAAACACTAGTATAACTTCTTAAAGCTAAATATACAACTCGGTTATGTACAATAATCAAATTTAGCCGTTTTCCCTCCAAAACTTTATAGCATTCATACCACCTTTCTAGCCTAGGGTACAAGTTCACTTAGCACAACATTCAAACCATGTTTCCCTCCTAAACCATGGTACAACTCTTTTAAGCACAATGTACAAATCGACATAGCATAGAATTCAAATTTCCTATTTTCTCTCTAAATTTCTTCTAGTTTCGTACAACCTTTTTAAGCTCATGTTGCAAGCCTCCAATGCACACTTTTCTCTTAACTAGTCTTACAGTAACCCTAAAAGCTAAACCCTAATCCAAAACCCAAAACCCTAGCAAACCCGTTACACCCTTAAACTAGTTCATAGTTTTCAGAATCTGATCCGTTGATAAAACATAGTATCTGGGAAAAATCAGTAGGCTTTGAGTATTAAGTAAAATACTAGGTTGTAGCCCTATGTATTGTGATCATTTTTCCGGTTGACTCGACCCAATTCGATGTCGAATGAATTATTTATAGCCGAAATGGCAAAGGTGCGCAGATTTTGCACACCTGTAGTAAATGGTTATTATCTCTAAATTTTTGTATAGTGACCCCTAAATATGTAAAACTAAAAGTTGTAGAGGACTCAAATATCTAACCATGCTCACTGGTTTGATCTTCATCGGAATTACGGTTTGTGAATGACAGACTGATGTTGGTTGTCCAAAAACAGCCATGAACTCGACCCATAATCACCCTTTTTCCCCCAAGCAACACCCTTGGGCACCACTCCAACATCTTGGCCACCACTCCACCAGCCTTGGCCACCACTCCAAGCTATACAACTTGGTCTCCAAGTCTTACAACCTTGGGCACCACTCCTTCGTACCCTATATAAAGTCGCATACATGCATGCATTCCAAACTCACCATTCAAACTCAAATCTCTCTCAAGTCATATTCTAGCTAAGCTAAGGAAGTTAAGGAAGAAGGCACAAACTAATTTCGAAGCCAAGGTTAAGGAAAAGAAGCACTAAGTTCGTGTCTTTAAGGTTTTTGACTCATTCCACCATTTTCGACCCATTCTAAGTTCTTGTAAGTCTATCACTCGTTCTATAAGCTATTTTAGATCATATATAAGCTCTTAAACATCCTTGTGATCACATGAAATGAACCCTTAAAGCTCAAACCTATCGGGTTATGATTTTAAACCCAAACGTACCCTTTTTGGATTAACGAGCTCATAAGCTCCATTCATAAGCTCCAAGCTCGTAAAATTTACTTATTCTAATTTATTTTTGCAAGTTATAAGCTGCAAATTACTTTCGAGATTGAAAAATACAACTATTATGGATTTTGGACTAGAAATGAAATCGTTTTCATGCAAAGGGGTATATATTGTAAATATTGAAACTTATAAACTACAAGGGCTATTTTTGTCCACACCTAAAAGTTGTTGATTTAAAAGTATAAAATTATATGTAAAGGGTTAATTTTGTAAATAAATATATACCAAGGGTATATATTGTCATTTTCATATTCTCAAGGGTATAAAATGTAATATTTTTATATTAATTATAAAAATATATTTAAATATTATAAGACTCAATTTTATTAAAGCCCGACGCATTTGTCGTTATCATTTATCGATCAAAACGTCATAAAACAATTATGTTAAATATTTAACATAATTTATCATCTACTAACTTTTGAAGAAACTTTAAAAGATAAATCTTATCTTTTAATCTGTAATGTATCACGTTACTAGGGAATTTCATATGAGGGGTTTCATTTGGGTATACATTTTGACGAGTTGCTGGATTTACGATTTAAAGTGTCCTAGCTCCTCAAACGTTTACTACATGACCTATGGATTATGATAGCCCAAACAGTGTTATGATATTTCCATAAATTAATGAACCAAATTAACATTTACGTTAAACTTTATAAAATAAAATTTGGAATATCAACAATCAGACTTGACATATTATCTCAGGTTGCATGACGAGGCTGTTTACTCCTATTTGAATTAAATTTCAAATCAATCAACTACCTTATCAAGGTGAGTTCATAGTCCCACCTTTACATGTTTTCTAAAATCCCATGGGGAGATACATGCTATAAACTATGAATACAAGTATTTTCAACTGTATGTTATCCTAATATATTATTGCCTAAGTCACCTCCATTTTCCATGAGGCTCCTACAACATCTTTGGGTAGAGGCTCCCACCACATCTTTGGGTAGAGGCTCCCATAACATCTTTAGGTAGAGGCACCCATATGGAAACAATTTGTAACAACTTAAATTATGGTTAATGTTTGGTTGCATGAGCTTAGGTCAATAATACTGTTTTCCATGATAATTGTAAATGCATGCAATTATTACCATTACAACGACTTGTATTTAACTATTACATTTCAAACCTATGAAATTCACTCAACCTTTGTGTTGACCCTTTTAACATGTTTATCTTAGGTAATTGAGCAACCTATGGCACAGAGTGGCATTGGACTTGAGGACGTCCAAACTTGTTATCATTCAAAGTTTATGTTTTCATGTAGATTTTGGGACCTCTGTTTTTGTAAAACTCTGATTATATCAAATGATAACTAAACTTTCTAAAACGTCTCTTTATGAGTCGTTTTCTATGATTATGACTGTTGGTTCATGAAGTAATCCCCCAAAACTTAGCTTCTGCTGCTATATGTGAAAAATAGGGGTGTTACACAAGTCATGCTTGGTGAGATGATTAATAGTACCGAAATTCAGGTGTGAAAGTCTGTGGTTCTATAACCATGATTTTGTTGATGTAGCTTTAGACATTATGCATACGGGAGAAGAAGCTGCCATATCTGAAATGGAGATCGTATACAAGTTCGAATCATGAGCACCTGTCAATAAATCATCTCCTTCCAGATTGCGAACGTAGTACGTTTTGAACGAAATTCAACTTCTAAATCACCGTCACATAATTGACCTACTAAAAAGAGGTTTTATCTAAGGCCTTCAACGTAATATACATGATATATGGTGACGTTGCCATGCACATAATCTTCGTAGCCTGTGATTGCTGTAAAGTGGTCATTCCCGAAGCAAACTATTCCTATGAATCTCTCTACCAAATTTCTCAGTAGTTTAAGATTGCCAATCATGTACTTCGAGCATCCACTATCAACAATTTACAGTACAATATGTATCACCTACATTACATGAAGAAAACATAGATGGAAGAGTGGACGGTTTGGCTACCTATTTTATAATGGGAACCGGTGTGTTAGAGAAAGACACGACATTATCTCTACTCTTTACAACACTCGAATGCGTTCTAGCAGTTTCGCTCTTAGGTGACCAACCAAAGCTTGGTTGTTTTTCTAACCACTTTTGCCACTTCCTACTAGTTTTTACTTTTGTTCGCATGTAATTGCTAAGTGTTTTATCCTACATAACTAGTGAAGTTGATAGTGATGCACTAGAGACCTTATTTTTTACACTTAAGAGAGTAACTACAGCAAACCTAGTTGTTGCTACTAATGGGGTAGTATCTACAAAATTAGTTTTCGCAATTCTAAGAATAGTAAATAAGGCTCTTCTAATATTAGATTTCACAGACAACTTATATTTAGCAAGACATTTATCATGATACAGGGTAAGCACATTTTTCTTACAAGAAACACATAATACATCAACCTTTGCTTTAAGAGCATCTTTAACATCAACATTTCGACATAATCTTTGTTTTTAACAACATTCATCCAAGATGTAACTTTTGTCTTTTTATTTTTCCTAGTAGAAACTTCTACAACTTTTGATTGGTTCTTAGTGTTTGACAAGACACTATTCTTTGACAATAAGCTTCTAGTCAATGATCTTCTAACACTATTGACACCTTTTAGTCTTGTGGAAGTTAAAACACTCTTATTAGCTTGTATGTGTACTTCTTTTTTATCATCAATACATTCCTGGTGCAATGAAATTGGTGTTTTTCACAACATGTTTCTTTTTGTTAGATGAAGTATGTGAAGTGATTGGTTGTGTTAAAACATGTTTCTCATCGGTTTTCTGAACAAACTTTTTCTTTTGAACAACATTCTTATTAATTGGTGTGACACGAAGAAGTTTGTCAGAAACTAAAGGTTTGTCAAACTTAGTATTCACAAACTTACCTCTTTTTATCATTATTTAACTTAGCTTTCAATTCTGAGATGACAATCAAAAGATCTTGATTCTGTGATCTTACATCTCTATATGCATGTCTTTTGATTAACACTCTCAATCAATTTATTTATCTATCTCTAAGTCTGAGTCTGTGTCTTTTTGATGGGATCAAAAAGCTTTTGGTATTCCAATTTAACGTTTTCTCCTTCTTTAATCAAATATTGTACTTGAAATTCCAAAGACACGTTCTCATTCTCCAACTTATCCATTTTCGATATCCAAGAGTTTTCACAAAGATTTTTCAAAAGATTGTTCACAGTCCGTTTTTTCTTTTTGATGTTGTAGTTGTAATTCAAAATTAATGCTTTGCGCTTGACATCTTTGAAAATCATGCTCAAGAATCTTTATCCGTTTTAACAAATTCTCTTGGATATATATGGATTCCCTCTTAACTTTCTTAATCTCGTCTTTCAAATTATCATCCTTTGAATCAAAACGCATCAAGACACATATTTCAACATCATGAATGAGTGTTGCTTCCAAGAGTCGATCTTTTAAAATCTCATTTGGTGTCACTGTTTCATCAAGCTTACTTTCTATTGAATAAAAAAATTCATCATGACTTGAACATCTTCTGGAAACTCCTTTTAAATAACATTGAAAATCGCAGGCAAGTAATAAAGAATGGGTTTCACCTCATCATAATAAAATCTGCTTAAAATTGTATCCTCGCGATTTGTAAAGAATTCTCTTTTTGAAGCAGTTTTAGCTTTCAAAAGAGTATGCAATTTATTAATTTCATGTTTTAGCGTATGAAAATATTTAAGCATTGCTTGGTTTTGGCATTTTTGAAGGAGGTGAATAATTTAATTTCATTTGTAGGAGTTACAGTTGATGTAGAAGCTTGTAAAAAATAATTATGTTCAAGAGATAGCTTTACTTGTGGAACAAAGGTTTTTTAAAGATCATTTAACTTCCCATAATTAATTGGAAGAAAATTTTGTTTTTTCTCAATGGCAATCGGATCTTTCAATTTTTCATTCATTTTTAATTGACTCTTGGTTGCATCCTTAAGTATCTCCTCGGGGTCATAAACATTAGCATGTACATTTGAACTATAAAGATATGAAGCAACATACAACTTAGGATTCTCAGAAATTGCCTACTTGAGAGTATACGGATTATCTTAACCCAAACCATGTTTTAATTATAAATCATAAAAAGCCAGTGGTTTTGGTCCAAGCATGAACATAGCTTGTACAAAATTACTCATTTTAACAATCACATCTTCATTCTTTTTTACTTTTGCTTTTAAATTTAGAATATCATCAAGATACTGATCTTCAGCTTTATTAAACTTATGTTTCAAAGAAGTACATTCATTTTTTAATTGAAAAGACTATTTTCTTTGAGCTGAAACACTTGTTTGTAAATCATCTCTTTATTTTTGTAAAGCCCTTATTCTATCCCTATCTTGAATAAATTGAGCTTGAAATTGAATTTCTAGCTTTTTTTCCCTTTGATCGGCCTCAATGTATTCTTTATGAAAATTGGTTTTATTTCCTTTTGTTTTTTCAAAAATTCAAACCGTTTCCTTATACTGCTTAATCTGCTTGGTTAACTCAACATTTTGTTGTTTAACATTTTTAGCAAGTAACACTTGTTTCTGAGCCTCTTTATAAGTATTTCCAGCTAACACTTCCATTGCATTATCTTGTGCATCATGAGCATATTATCATGTTCAACTTTCCCATCAATAACCTCTACATTTGGATCATTAAATATAATATCACTATTAATTTGATCATTACCAATTTTAGAGTTAATAATATCATGTTGCTCATGTTATGTTTGTTCATGATCACTTTGGGAGATTAATTGATTCATGAAACTTATCGATGGATTTAGAATCACTATATGCCTTTTGAATTCTGTCCATCATGCATATGTCCACACTTAATTCTTCGAGTTCTTCCATCTGAGTAGCATCAGCGAGAAGAAAGTCATTCTGTTCAACGGAAAGAATAACCGCAGCTTCATCCTTCTTTGCAAGCAGCATTTGTTTTATGAAGTACTTAGAATCTCAAACTCATGGCTTTGGAAATTCTCATGCATAGTAACCTTTAGCATTGTAGTTGTAGCACTGAACATTTGAAGCATTTCATGATGAAGAAGTTCGTAGAGTTCTCTGTACATGTCTATTCCCAGTCGCCTTCTGAACATTTTCACTCTCAGCAGATTACCTTGAATATTAGATGACCTTCTTTCAAATCTTCCACCATTCCCAACATTTATGCTTTGAATATTCACTCTATCAGCTTGCACAACCGCTTGATTTCTTGTATTCGAAGAAGTGTGAAGACTTTTGTTTGTTGGGGTAGAATAGTGTTGTGTGATTGCACGAGCAAGGAGCATCAGTGCAGTAGTGATACTATATTCTTGATCATCACAAACTTCATCTCCTTGGTAGTCATCATCATAACCAACCACAAATTAAGGATGTGCAACATAATAAGCTGCTGGAGATTTAGAAGATGAGGAACTTGCATAAGTGTTTGCAACTAAGGCAAGAGGGTCATGTGTCTTTGCTGCCCTTTTTGCTCTAGAATCATTGACAAGTTTTTCATACTATTAAAGATGATCAAATAACATATCATTATGTATTGTTTTTGAGATCTTTTGCCAAACAAACATTTGTAACATATTTGTACCATTCAGGTTGTAATAATTTAGAAACTTGGTATTGTCACATCGAGGGGTTTTACTTTTTTTTGTCCATATCATTGATGAGTTATGAGAAGCGATTATACACAGATGAAAGAGATTCTCATGGTTTAGTAGTGAAATTATCAAACTCATTAACAAATCGTGATTCCCTTTCAGTTTCACTCAACTCAGTACCCTGCATCAGTCTTTTGACTCTATTCCACATATCTCTTACATTTTGGAAAGCATCCACAGATTTGTAAATGTCATTTGGTATGATAATAAGAATCAAGTTCATTTCTTCTATGTCTGCCTCATACTATTTCAAATCAACACTCGTAAGATCATCTTCAGTTTGAGGTCTTCCAAGCCGAGTATCAGTAGCTTGTATATCTTTCATCTGATACGGACCTTCATCAATCGAATATCGAAGAAACTTTCTTGTCTCCCTCTTTTGGTCAATGTATCTTCGAAATCTGCTTGACCATGATACATAACTTCCTATTTCGAGCATAGGAAGACGGGTCTCAAACCCAACATCTACAAGCGCCTGCTGATGTGCACTCGTACTCGACATTATATGTGAAACAATAAATGGATCTTTCTAGACAAAGAAGAGTTCTAGTTGTGAAATTTAATGAACTAAAAGTGTTTAACGACTACAACGGTTCACGTATACTCTATCTCAATCGATTTTTGCCTCTTATCGTGTGTAAACAACAATCGAACTTGTCTTGATCAAAATTACAACCAAATTTACTTTAACTGGAATTCAAATCCCATAGAAATCCAGATTCAACCGACAATGCTTTGTTAACCAAAATTCAAAATCACACGGAATTCTAATCCAACCGAAAATGCTTTTTAACCAAAATTCAAAACCAACGAAAATTCAAATCCTACGAAAATCAAAATCTAACCGGATTTGCTTAATCCAGCCGAAATTCAGCTATTAACATTTTGAGAACTGAAAATAGAGTTATACCTAGCCGAAAATCAAAGTAAACCAAGTACATGAATCGAACGTCAATCTTTTAAGCAAACATAGGACCGAAAATCTCAATTTCGGTTAAGATGGTTTAGAGAACCAAAAATACACAAATTCGGTGAAAACGGTTATTGTACCAAAAATGTTTTAAATTTGGTCAAAAGCAGTTATATTTTTGAAAATCTACCAATTTCGCCCAAAACAATTATTTAACTGAAAATGCTAAAATTCCGTCAAAAACGGTTATAAAACCAAAAATCCCTAATTTCACCTGATATCGATCAAAGCTGTTCTCGATCATGCCTTTCTCAGACAAAGCTATTATCGGACAAAAGTTTCTCGGTGAATGCTAAACTCGGATACACTACTTCTTAGCTATTTTCCACAAATTTAATCTACACTTAACCACACTATATCTTAACTGAAATTACAACAATCCATACACTTTGAAATGAAAAATGGTTATGTATCCGAAATTGATGTAAAAATAATTATTTTATCCCGTTATCCTATTATCAATCCGAAAATGATACGTGAACGATAAAACTGTAGCACTTACACAATTTTGATCGAATGCTAAGTGAGTTAAGGATTACCGAAAATCATGTATTTATTAAAAGTTTCAATCGAAAATGAGTCAAAATATGATAAAACCGTAAATGGGCAATTTCAATTGATTATATTTATTTTACTTTAACCAAAAATGTGTAAACCTCGAATTCACAATTTCGATATAACCAAAACTATGTAAGATAACTACTTTATCAAATTCGATGAAACCGAAAATGATAAACACTAACACATTCAATTTTGATACAACCGAAATTGAAATACTCACACAATCACGATATCGATATAAACGAAATCGGATAAGACACAATGAATACAACTCGATTAAAAGACAATACAATACGAAATACAACCAAAAATGAACTCGTAAAAGATCACGGTCACGTCTCAACTCGATGTAACATAAATACAACCAAAAATGATCTCGAATCCACAATCTCGGTCACGTCACACAACAATCTTGATCATCCCATTGTATAAACGAACCGAATTTCCACATAGTAGATCACTCTTAAATCTCTATAGGCTTTGATGCCACTTGTTAGGTCGATAAAGTATTGAATCACACTTGAATATGGTTTAAGAATAGTAGAGATAGTAAGAGAGGAAGCAAGACTTTCACAATTTTCAAATTTTATAAAATAGAGAAATGGGAGAGAAAGTGAAGTTACAAAGTGTTAAGCCTTATTCCCCTTCTCAAGTAAAGGGGGTATTTATAGAGTTGGTGAACTCTTGTTTATTTTTATACCCTACCATTCCTAAGAGTGATTAGTGATATACTTTTATACTTAATCTCACTAATCTTTATTACATTTTCTATATAAACATAAAACATTAGAACTAAATATTTATAAAATAAATAAACTACCAAGTATCAATAATTGACACTTTTTAATCCTAACAGATATAACCCTTGTAATGTTATCAAATCCAGTAGGAGCATTGCGTTTTGCTACTAAAAAAGACATTCATGTAATGGTGTCTAATTTAGTGGGAGCTAGAAGCTTGATTACCTTATTAGTAACCTGTAATATTTTTGGCTTATTTTGAGATAATACATTACATTCAAAATATGAAAAACCATAGATTTAAGGACCACTGCATCTTATTTTATATGATAATTACTTCTTGAAGTATTATCCATAGAATAATTATGCACAATACCTTATTAATCTATATGATTTTATTTTTACTACTTATTCGAATATTTATGACACTATCATATTGTCCATACACAATCAAACGAGTGTCGTGTTGTTTGTCTATAGTGATGTTGTGCCATGCACAAATAGGATTCATCTTACTTGTGTGCAAGGTACAACACATGACAATATGATTAATGATTTTTCTTAACCGCAAGGTAAGAAACTTATATTCTATTAGGACTTATACACACAGAATGTATGTTGCCTTGTTTAGAAAATTTCAAGATATGAATAACAAGTTACTTCAACTAATATGTTTATGTTTTCTTAGAATATCATAAATAAATGAAGTAAGCAATTAACTTGAAATTACTATTGAAGCTAAGAGTAGGTGTTCATAATTACTTTAGTTAAGTATGTTTATGTCTCTTGTAAAGTCGCAAACATGGAGTCCTTCAAATGTTGAAAGACTCATAACATAAAGTAAGTAGCTAACTTGTTATATCTTCTTGTTAGGACATGAATATGAAGTCCTTGAATTGTTCAAAGGCTAAATAATGTATAATTAACATTTTATATCTTCTTGTAATATGTACATAGAGTTCTTGAACTAGTTAATAATGTATACATTAGAGCATGCAATAGGTTTTTAAATACTATATATTCAATTTGTTTTGACATGACTAATAAGTATGTAACCTAAAAGAGTATTAAGTTATTTAAGGAATTGTAAGTTATTTAAGGAATTATGGTATAGTCTCATAATCCCAATACTCATAGAATACCACATGTTTATGGTATGTCTAGAGTGTTAAATCAAATTCTTTTGGAATCATTTGATTTTGATAACCGGAAATACTTTACCTCCGAATTTGTCATGGTTTGAAAATTAAGTATATCGTATATATACTTAATAAGACTCCGACCTGGAAGGTATTCAAGACACCATCAAGTTATGGAATGTGATGACTTACATTATGTCTTAGTTGAAGTTCTGAATTTGTTAAGTGCCATATGAAGCGTGTTATTAATGAACTAGAATCAAGAACTATTAATGTATTTTGTAATGTCCTAAATGAGAAAATTTTATTGTTACTCAACATGCTTAGTAATATATAGAATAGTTTCTGATTACAAGAACATAGTAAGAGGACACGTAGATCTTAAAGCGATACAATAACAAATACACAACCTTCTAAACACACTAGCAATGTCATAATGAGGATCAACATGAAATGTTGAACCTTATGATGATAAAACTCACATTCATAGATTCACAAGGATACTGCTAGCACTTGAATGATATATTTTATATTAATGCTGAGGAATATAAGTTAGAGGATCATGGTGAACCTACTTACTATAGAGATGCATTGTTGAATCTTGAATATGGTGATTGAATCAGAACTATGAATGATTAGATGCAATTCCATGGAAGATGATCATTTTTTAAAAACTTGATTGATCTTTAACCAAACGGTTAGACTGTGTGGTGAATATGAGTTTTTTAAAAAGGAAGACTCATAAGGACAATATTGTACATATGGTTAATGCACGCCATTTTAATCATACTCAAGGTTTGACTCTGATTAAATTTCTCGTTCTACGCGAATTAATTATATAAAGATAATTTATTGTCATACTAGTTTTCATAAAGATGAAATATGACAATGTGCTATTTAAATTCTTTCTTGAATGATTACTTTTGCAAGGACGGTGTGTAATCAAAAGGTTTATAAATTCAAATAATATTTATGTATTATACATAATGCAAGAATCAAAATGTGGATTAATGCATGCATCTAATAGATGAATCTTAAGTTTAATTATTAAATCCATGTTTTGATTTTTTTCTTAGAACTAAGATAACTCGTAAGTACACCTAAAAGCTAGTGGGAGTATTATGTTTGTTTTCCTTAAATCACATATGTTGTATAACATATGGAAAACAACATTTCATCTAAGCTAGATGTTAATTCTTAGATTGGAATGAAGCTTCATATAAAAGATTTAGGAAATTAAACACACAACTTTGGAATATATGTTTATTAAAATAAACATATGATATTAATAAATCAAACACAACATGACATATTATTTAGTAAGTCTTAATAGATATATCTCACTTGGTAAGAGTTGACATGAATTGAAACCTAAGTCTATTGAGGGATTCATCATGTAAATCATATTTTGTATGGGATGAATTGTAACACTTTGATAATGCTTAAATTATACATGTTTTTATATGCATTATCAATGATTATATATATATAAATTGGTTAATTATAAGAACTTTTGGTATATAATAGAGTATATTTGCTATTGTAGGTTCTTGGAATGTGTCGTGGAAGAAAATGAAAGAATACTCAACGATCTGAAGCTTAAACAAAGAAATAACTCAAGTTGAATGCTTCCCGACACCTGTTTACTGTTTTGGCCATAACTCGGCCATACGAACTCCGGTTTAGTTGGTTCAAGTGGCCACGCGAGCGGAATTCAATTATCTACAACCATGAAAAAGGCCAACTGCTGAAAATGACGAAAGTATGCCGCACTTGCAGAAAGTACGGCGCAGAAAGTGCGACGCACTTTTGAGGCGGTGGAGAAAAATAAATGCAATTAAATTCTAAGTGCATTAACTCACTAAGTGTGGCGCACAAATAAGTGTGTGCGGCGCACTTTGGCCCCCGAATAGCCTATAAATACCCTCCTTGGCTCTCCTATTTCATATATCTCTCATACAATCTTCATACATCTTACATACATAATCTCTAAAACCTTTGGAGAGGAGGAAGGAGTGGTAAGGATCCTTGGATCCAATGATCCAAACACCCCTTTAATCCACCACTTACCACCATATCACCACCACTCTCTCCAGCATGAACCACCACCATAGCCATGAATTCCCTAAGTTCCAACACCATATATAGACCACATACCATCCATTTCCAGAATCTAAGCATTTTCCACTTTGATTCTTAGAGGATTCACACCTAATTCTCTTAAGATCATCACCATAAACCTTGTTACCAAACACTTCATTTGGTGATATGTTGTTGAATTTCCAGAAGTTAGATGACATATTTTCGGTTATCTCAGTAGCATTTGGTTGTTGGTTGATCATGGAATTGTTAGTTTTGGGATTGATGGTTGTTTGTTATCTATGTAATATTAGTAATGGTACCTTTGTCTTTTCTACACCCGCTGCACATGAAATAATTGGCAACAACGCCCATGTGTACCAACCAATCCTATTCACTAGTGTGTGTATGTGCCACACTACGACACAGCAATATGCACCTCTCCTAGGTACCAAAGTTCTTTGTATGAGTGTCTCTCTCTAGAACCCACATAGATATCCACTGCATACTCAATAACGTCCCTCGAGCCCCCCCCCCTACCACCCCCCCCCTTATGTATAGCTTCAATACAATCAGCTACCTTCTGTGCGTGAGTGTTACTACCTCTTATGACCTCCACAGAACTCCTCCGACAATTGTCACTCGTAACTGTCATCCACTAGACCTTTGTAAAACTACTCTTGTAGCGAACCCCCCCTATCAGTGAACTCTTCCCTAAACTACCCGCAACACACCCAAAGATCGCTCCTAACTCCGCCATCGGTCACTGTCCACAATACTCACTATACGCTCTACACCGTCACTCTCCTCCACTCTCTTTGCATCGCCTCATAGCTACCTCATCCCCCAGCGCCTCTTCCCCATCATCTCACACTTCTCTACCTAAAATGCACTCCACCTACACAGCCGTCATGACGCCCTATAATAAATCGATGTTCATAAATAACAAAAAGGGGAAGAAGATTCAATGATGATTTGCAATTGGTATCAGATATTATCATAATAAATCGTTAGATCGTTTAAGCTCAGGTTGTTTAGACCTTTATCTAGGATAATATCAATGTTCATAAGTTATAAAAACAAAGCAAAATAAGAACAAAGATATTCAATAAGGTGTTCTTTATTAATAACCAAACGTTCTTCATAGCCCCAATTCTAGATGATCAATTCTAGAACGGTTACTCTAACTAATAACAGGAATCATAGATTCTTGAGGCTAAAACAAACAAACCCTAGGCGTCCACTTAGAGGACTTGACGCCTAGAACACACACACTTTTTTGTGTCTATATCTTGACACACACTTTTCTGGATGCATAAAACCTATCACCTGTATCTCTTTATATACTAGAGATAATAGGTTTTACAAAGAGATAAACATAAATCTTTTAAATATTTAACTTGATCTTCTGTTATCTTCTTTCTTCATAAGGAGATCTTTTGATATCTTTATAATTTGATATCTTTGACTAAATCTTCAATAATTCTCCACCAGCTTGTATAATTCTTGAATGACGATTTTAGTCCTTTACTTTCATTCTTGTTTTGTCTTATCAACTCAAATATAATTCCCAACAATCTTCCCCTAGTTGATAATGACAAAACCAAATAAGCACAAACTTCCCATGAAGTTAATATACGAATAAAAACTTCCCCTTAAGCTACCAAGGATCTACAAGTTGCATATCATCAAATCTTCTTCCTCTTTTTGTCAATAGCAAATAAGATACTAAAGTATGATCTTCACAGCTACGAACCACTATCACACTTCTAATCCAAGTATTCCAATGACCCAAATTGCTCTCCATTACGCACCTTAAGAAAAATGAACTTGAGCAGTAGAAACTTAAACTAGCAGTAGTAACAAAGGCTAGTAGTAGTAAAAACCTTCACCTCGATGTAGCATATAAATGGTTAAACATTTTAACAATAAGCTTCCCCTAAAACCCATATGTTAACCATCTCTTGAATCTTCAAATTCTGTAGGCTCTATGTAATGATTACTGATGAAAAAAACTAAGTATAACTAACTTGATGCTAAAGTAGAACAACCCAAACTTGTGTCTTATATCTTGCACTATCCACGTGACTTCGAACGTATACCCAAATCGATGTATAGGGAGACCGCAATCTCTTGACAATTTATCCTCATCTTCTATGAGACACATAACCAAAGTGATAGCAAATGTGAGCATTGAGTACCATAAGAAAAATCACACACCTTTGCTAGATTTGCCAATTCTTCGTCACAACATGAACGCACAAACAAGTTATCTCTAAAGTGTTACACTCACTTTAAGATATGATAAGAATACAAAACCAAATAATTCCACTTCACATTCAAATAGTTGATAAATAATAATCTTCGTAACCAATTGTACCAATAAATGCGAGCCTTTAAATCTGTTAAGAACCAAAAACCAAAAATCTTATGTGTGTGTTATCCGATATCTGTCAAAGCTAGCAGTACTAACTTCTTTTATCGGACAAGGCTAGCAGTTGTAATTGCTTCTAGCAGTACTAACTTCCTCTAACCCAAACATTATTAACATAGGAATCAATATTAACTTTTTAATCCCAAGCAGTAGTAACTAACTGCTTTTACCACAAGCAGTAGTAACTGCTTTTTAACGCTAGCAGTATTAACCAACAATAATAATAGTAATAACTGCTTTTATACCTTAGCAGTATTAACTTATGACTTACTACTGTTCTTCCATACTAGGCAGCACAAAGTGCATTAGCAGCATTAACCATCCTTGACAGCATTAAGTATATACTTGGCAGCACTAAGTATGTACTAGATCCCTAGCAGCATTAACTGAGTCGAGCAGCACTAATTTAAACAAACAGCAGAAACTATATCCAAGCAGCATTAATCTTCTTTTACAGCATTAACTTTGTATACAAATCCAACATTAGTAACTATCCTATTACCAGTTATATACCAGCTGATCTAGATCATTGCCTTAAAAGTTTCCATGTCTTTTGATTTAAGCACGATAATGATCAAGAATAACATTAACATCCTTTTCTTCCAAATCATGACCACCATAGATACCATTAGTGCAAACCCCAACTTTATACAATCACAGCTTATCAAGAAAACCCTAAAAGAGTTTGAATGAATTCATACCAAGCCGTGTATACACCACGTCATATCCGAATAAAAAAATATACAAACCCTAATTGTCTAGGATTTGATCAGTTAGAGAACAACGGATAAAAAAGAAACCCAAATAAATAGTAACAAAGCTTACCAATCGTATTGCATACCCAACCAGGTAGAGAGGATGATTATAACATCATTATAGCATTGAATCTTCAAAATCCCATAAAACATTCACCACATGATTTCTTGAAAATTAGGGTTTTTAGGGTTTCTTTAAAACCTTATAGATCCTAGATCGAGAGCCACGAGGCTCTGATACCAATTGTGAAAACCTACAGATCGTTTAAATATTTAACAAAAAGGGGACAAAAATAATAGGTTTTACAAAGAGATAAACATAAATCTTTTAAATATTTAACTTGATCTTCTGTTATCTTCTTTCTTCATAAGGAGATCTTTTGATATCTTTATAATTTGATATCTTTGACTAAATCTTCAATAATTCTCCACCAGCTTGTAGAATTCTTGAATGACGATTTTAGTCCTTTAGTTTCATTCTTGTTTTGTCTTATCAACTCAAATATAATTCCTAATAGTCTTGATGTATTTTGAATCGTGTTAGCCATACGAATCAATATCATACTTGTAAGAATTATGTGGTAAATTGATAATCAACCCAAGTAAAATTATGTTTAAGACCCTTCCTTATGTTGACCGACCAGGTTGGGAGGAATTCATATGTACGCATATTTGATATAAACTGTTCTTAATGCGCTCGTGATGATGTAGTATATAGGTATAACACCCCCATTTTAATCGATATCAGTGAAAGGGTCATTTGGGGTGCTACGTCATAATATAACAACTCAAGCATAGAAAACGACTTGAAAAGAGACGTTTTTAAATACATTCATTCGAAATAAAAGTTTACATCATAGGTCCCAAATTGTTTCATAATTCATACAACATTTTTGCAAATCATCTTCGAATGACTTTTATTTAATGGGCCTTCAAAACATTTAGGTTTCCATAAGCGACAACCAAA